>CAWUFW010018414.1:0-222610 GCA_963921515.1 Calotriton arnoldi
AGGAGGGTGTGAGTTCCATGGTTGACCATCAGACTGACAACTTCCACAGTACATCAGTCATGTGGTCCAGGACCCATGTCCCTCATTTGTGACATGCCCACTTCTCCTCTGATACGCATATGTGTGGCCCTTATAGTCAGGAAATTGTGTCATTTGGGGACTGTGTCATTGCATTTTGCTTTGCTCAAGGTGGGGGACAGCATTTGTTCCCGTGACTATGTTGTGCGATTCATGGGTGGGTCAATTGCTTACACAATGCCTAAGTTCTGACATGTGATCTGGGTGTAACTTTGATATGTGGTCCGCTTGCTGCTCTGACTCACCACATGTCCCTGGGGAATTTGGCACACACCCATGCTGCTGGTGGGAACAATGTTTGGGCCTCAGGAGTATGTGTATCCAGTGTGTCACACATGCTTAGCCACCTGCCTACTGTCCAGGACTCATCCCTCTTACAGGTGGAGCTGGACAGTCATGCCTACTCCAGGGCATACAATACACTCTGTACTCCCACTCCCGTGTATCATCTGGCATGTTGTGATCAGTGAAATGTACCCTCAAGTGTCTGCCTCTGTCTCATTGTGCTGTGACTTCGTTGTCAGGACTACTGGTATGTTTATCGGTTAGGGCTCAGCATGCCATCTGAGATGTGACCATGATAGACGATACTTCTGTGACTTATAGGTGTCTGATCACTTGACTGTGCACACAGGTGTTTGCGACTGTGACTTTCAGGCAGCTGTATTTTCATTCACAGCACACTGTGAGGTCCTCATGTTCAGAGAGTTGTGTTTCATGTCCCCCATATGTCCAGTTGGTATGGCGTGGACAAATAGTAGTACAGATGATGTGGTTTTTGGGGGATGGACATGGGCACTTGTCAGTCACATAACTTGCATTCCCCATGCCCTCGGATTGTGACACAGTGCAGACTGTTGTTGGCTGGCTGCCATGGCCATGTGACTTGAGACAGTAATGTATGACTTTGCACGCATTCCTGTGTCATGGCATTAAACTTCCTGGGACTGATCCTGCAGGGGAGTGACATGTGCAACATGCACCCCATTGTGGCATTGACTATCCGGACATGGGTGCATCATGGTGTCTGGTGCTGGTATGCATCACATGCATTTCTAATTAGACTCTGGCCATCCCTTTATCCGGACACCTGCACTGACTCAGTGGCAAGAGATGTGATGTGTGCATGTTCACATACTTCACCGTGTTCCCTGCAATGTCCAACAACTGTGTAGGTGGTGCATGTGTCCACACTGGGGTCTTACCATCAGACAGGCACCAGACAGATGGGTGCAAGGGCAGGAGGGGTGTGAGTCCCATGGTTGACCATCAGACTGACAATTGGCTTCCCGAATCTGTGTGAGGACTTTAGGCAATGTTCAACTAAGGATGCCAGGGCTTGCTCTGTAATGTGCTGTACTTACTGTGGTGTGTGCGGTCAGGGCAGGTGACTGATGTTTGTCTGTTTCCCTAATTGTTTGCAGATACATCCACGGCCACAGGGAGGGGACAGCTCCACGGACCAGGAGGAGCAGCGGAGCCAGACTGGGTCAGCATCGGACGAGTGGTCAGAGGGACCCAGTGGCATGGAGGGCGAGGGAGCCACACTGAGGAGTCCTCAGCACCATCCACCTCAGCTGGGGACCACAGCAGCTCAGAGGATGACTCCCTTGTGGATGCGGGTGTCAGCAGCCACAGCACCCAGCTAGTCTGTCTGACCCCGCCCACCACCACCACCACCACCACCACCGCCCTCCCATTGGCTCCCATTCCTGAGGTCCGTGGAGGCTCCAGTGCTCGGGAGCGTGTCTCCTTCAAGCCAGGCACCGCACCCCTTGCCCCTGTGTCCCCTGCTGCCCTGAGTGAGGAGTCTGTGTACCTCCTTCGGCAGCTCCATGTAGGGCAGACAGCAATGTTGACTGTCCTCCATGCACACACCACTCTGTTGACACAGCTGGTGTCGTTCATGGAGGAGCATCTAAGCAGGTATGTCTGCCCTACAGAGGAGCAATAGGTCCATGGACTCCTCCCTGATGGCAGCAGTGTCCCTCCTCCAGCAGTCCCTCACCCCTCCCACCTCTGCCCCATCCACACTTCCTACCATCCTACCTGTCCAAAGCACATGCACACCTGCACAATCACCCAAACACACAGACACGAGCAGCACACACACACCCAAAACCAAGGCAAGACGTGCACACAAGCATCCTCAGGGGACTGATTCCACACACACAGGGGATGGGGAACTGACACACACACAGGCAACCACAGTCACTCCGCAATCCTCAAGATCCTCTCCCTCCAAGACCCCTTCCCTTGCCTCACCTACAACCCCACATACACAGCAGCTCTTCCTCTCTGACCTCGGCCTCTTCCCCTCCAATCCCGCTGATCCAGCATACCGGGGGAAGAGGAAGTCCACACACAGAGGGAGTGCCCCCTCGCCCCCGGACACCCTCCCCCAGGCGCAGGCAGAGTGAGCCCCCACCCGCAAGTCCCCCGGACCCGGAACAGCAAGACCCCGCCACCGCCCTGCAAGTCACCCACCCAGTCTCTCACCTCCATCCCCAGGCCACCACTCCACAGGTTCCACCGCCACACCCTGCCCCAGGTTCCCCACACACCGATGCCGCATCCCCAAACTGCTCAGGCCCTCCCCCCTGCCACTTGCTCTTCCACCCCCAAACCAGATGCTCTGCCTGTATGTGCCACTGGTGTGGAGACCGTGTCCCCCTCTGTCCTGCCCAGCTCTTCTGCCCCCCTTCCACTCCCTTGGAGTCATGCACTGGGGTGGAGTCCACAACATCCCCGTCTGACTCGGGCACTGCATTGGGGACCCAGTCCACTCCATTTGACCAGCCCACTGCAGTGGTTGCAGCACCAACACCATCGGACTTGGGCCCTGCGGTGGTGCCGGCCCCCCTGAGTCAGACACCTCCACTGCAGTTGCCGGTGACACTCCTGCACCCACCTCACCTTCCCTGCCTCCTTCTGGCATCCCCTGATCCTGTCCCTGCGGTGCCTGGCCTGCCCTCGTATGCCCCTCCAAGGGGGATGTCCCCTGTCGGTACCTGTGCAGGCAAGCAATTGGTGACAAGTTGTCACACATCACCCTGTTGGGACTGTGTATTTGGACTGGACATTGGCCGTAGTTAATTTTGGACTTTTGATTTCAGTTGCACACTTGCTGAATAAAGCCTCTTTTTGTTTACTTGTGGTTAATCTTTGGTGGTACATGATGTAGATGTGTAGAATCATGTATTTGCTGTTGTAATTGTGTTCAGATCTGGTAAATGAAGTTTTGCTGTGATGGGCTCCATGTGATCCATGGGATATGTGTCCTAATCTAGTCTGGATCTATAGCATCCCTTGCTGCAGTCTGAGGGTGTGATGTTCAGCATTTGACACAGGGATGTACGTTTAGCATTTGTAGATTACCATCTTTGTCCTACACTGTTGCACATCTGTTGGGCTTACCACTGTCCAATGTTCCTAGTACCCTGACTGTGTGCCCGTCTCCACTGGACATGCAGTTTTGCACATCAATTTTGGAGGACTCATCTGTGTATACAGTACAACTGGATTGCCACGTGTTTTGGGTGTATGCAGATGACTGACGTGACACTCCCGTACCCAGGCTGATGTGAGCAGAGGCTTCTGTGTGTTGTAGTTGTTGACTCACTGACGGAGTGTCCTGCTGATATGTTTGAGTCATGCACAGACAAGGTTTGGCACAGTGGACCTTCCACAGGAGTGGAGTGCCCTCATGGCTGTGTGTAATCTGGTGACATTGCGTGTGCCCGTGTTGTGTGTTGTGTGAGCATGTCTGTGCATGCTCCCTTCCCTTTTCATACACAGGCTGTGTCCCTAGGGATGTGAGCACGTAAAGAGCAGTGGTATCTAATTGGGTGAATGAAGGCGCCACTCTGGAGAAATAACACAGGTATTCGATATTTACTTATTGTATTGATCACGGTGCTGCAAGGTGAGGAGAACCACTGACCTCCCCAAAAACTAATGGCCTGGGCCAATTAACAGATATACAAAAGAATTCCTCAGCACACGTCTGTTATGTCACAATATACATAGACATGCTTGATGTGAGCATAAATTAAATACAAGTGGGTAAGTTCTAATTCCGTTTTTCTTTTTATTTCTTGATGTTCAGACAGCCGACACGTGTTTCGTCGCTTACATGGGAATTTTTCCCGCGACTTTATCAAGGCTGCATAAAAAACAAAATGAATACTCAATGTATCACCTTCTTTAAATTGGGTGTACAGAACTAATCGAACGTTACATTCAGCGGCCGGTGCCATGCTTCATCACAATACGATATCTCATTGGCTGGGTGCCCACATGCACAAGATATAATACACCAGAAAATTATAAATTTCCTTCAACGGTGTCCCAATATTTTCTAGATCAAATGATCCAGAATCCCAAAGGAAGAAGATGGAGTAGGAAGAATTCAGTGGTAAAGACTAGGTGGTAGGTGCAATATAAGCCATATATAGTGCCAGTCGATAGTGTGGAAATATAATCTACTCAGATCGTGCGTGACGACTCCAAGAATGAAACATTCCTGGAGTGAGATGGGAGTGGAGCCCAGAAGAGTTACAATGAAAAAATATATCTAACAAACAACCAAGTTATGTTACATAAATACCTATTGTCTTCTTATATGTAATCCCTGTAAAGAAACCAGAAAGCGCCCTAAGTATAAATAAGACCATCAGGCAAAAGTCACATAAAGCTAATGTCAGCAAACACAGAGAACAATTGGTCCACCTACTTTCTTAGTGGTGTTAATTCCAACCCACATTGGGATTCAATTTCTCGCGACGTCTCAATTTTCAATCTTATATCCAAGGGATCCCTGTATGTCCCAGAAGCTCAGAATCTACAAAAATATAGCCAATCATGTGTCACTCCATAATAATAATTAGTTCAAATTGAATACATCATCCAATTTCATCACTAACTACCCATGTTGTATTTCTTTCCTCTGAACAGTGTCAAGCTCTATTTTCCCAAGCCTCAGTAATCGAAATCTAGGTGCAGAGTGACTACTCTTATAACACACCATTCGTCATAACTCAGAATACAGCTTGACCTCAAAACAAAACTGATCCGTTTATAAACGCTTTATCTATCTCATCGTGATATTGCTAGAGTTCCATTCGATCCTTCTAGTATACCGTTAAAATAAACCCCTTCTATTCCTCTGCTATATCTAGAATGTCAACGAGCTAAAATGAATTTGTTTATGCTAGTTGCTACTTTAGCGCTATCATGATAATCGGGTGTCTACAATCTGACAATGTGAGCTAAAAAATATATCCTATTCTTCCACAAAAGTCCAGAGCCCCCCGGTCGCTGATGCCCTTACCTTTTTTCCTAGTAGTTTGATCCCACACACGGACGTCGCTCCTCGTGTTGCCGAGTACGGTGCACGAATGAGGCTCCCGGTTCCTACCATTATATACCGGCTCCACTTCAAAGTTTTGTAGAAACTGAGGAAGGACACATACCCACTCTTCCTCAGCAATAAGAGAAGAAGGACTCATATATACAACCTATTTGTATGTCGGCGGCCATCTTGTAATGACGCTAAATCCCTAACATCAGTATGTCCTTTTTCATTAAAGGCACAATGCGGTCTTCTGGCAACAACAATACCTTTAGCCCATAATTTACAATCCGATATATCATTAAGGGGCTACCGTAATGGTGCGGGATACGCAGTGGTATAGTCCTGTATGCAGGTGCTGCATCATGCGTTACAAAAACAAGGGCTGATAAAGTGCAACGTAAGGGGTGTAATGATACTGTGTATTGGGGCTATATAGTATGCCATTTTCCTGCGAAAGGTGCCTCATGGTCTATAATACATGCATTATCCAAGTTTCATGAGCATCTACATAGTGACGTGTCTATATATAGGGCAGTGTGAGAGTACAGAGCAAGTGTTCAATTCTAATCCTGTTCTGATAGGTGCATATTCTTTGTCTCCATCTCCTAAGGGTCCAGATTGCCACATCGTTGTTAGGGACATTAAAATGTTCTATCTACATATATATTAAAACAATAATGCTCATGGGGAGAAAATAACGTCATAAATATAATCAGCATTGAAAAATAAAACCAAAACAAATAGCAAACAACAGTTAATAAGAAAACAGAACATTGTGTACTCCGTATATGTAACTCACATACAGGTGTATCTGTAATTGGCCATAGTGCTACCTTGAGTCATTAAGTCATTTTTATCTTGACACGGAGACCTACGGAGGTTATAATGTGTGGGGAGCAGAAGAAATATATGGAGTGTGGCGACTCCATGTATTCATCTTCCCAAGAAGTAGTGTAATTCTGGGTCAATGTTAAGCCCTATCTCTGTACTGCGTAGTCTAAGGATCCAAAGTGCCTCTCGTCTACGCAAGGCCAATTCTCTGTTTCCCCCTCTTTGGTGTCGCTGGACCTGTTCTATACCATAGAATTCAAACTGCTTATGAGCTGCCTGTATTTAATTTATGCTCACATCAAGCATGTCTATGTATATTGTGACATAACAGACGTGTGCTGAGGAATTCTTTTGTATATGTGTCCCTAGGGATGTTCCTGTTTGTGATGCTTGCAGAGTTGGTATGTGTTTATCCAGCATCTTGGACCTTGTTTCTCCGTGATGTGGGTGCATGGCAAACTGATGTTCATGAGGTTGTCATCCCAGGTTGTCTTTGTTGTCAGGGCTGGGGATGTGGGCAAACGCTGATGGGACACATTCAGGATTCCCCTTAGCACTTGTTGTTTACACAAGTAATGTGATTTTGAGTTTGTGGTAGCTTTCAGTGATTGTGACGCGTTGTGTGTGTGACTGCTGCCACTCCTCAGGGTCAGAGCTGCAATGTTGGAAGTTGTGTACGTGTGTTCTTTGTGTCTCACCTTGGCTTCTTCGTTGGTGTGTGACTATGGCCAGGATCCCATTGTTTGTGGTGGATTTCACATCATGCGCATGTACGGCGTACTGTGCTGTGTGTCATACATAGAGCGAGTCATGTTGAGTGGGCATGTGTGATGGGTTTCTGCACCTTAGTTCCCCCACCACCCCTGGGATTGTTATGGGTGCATGTGCAGTGTCACCAGTCCATGTGAGCTTCACTGCTGCACATTGGTGGAGATCAGGGTGTGTGGTGTTGAGTGTGCAAATGTGAGTTGTTGCACGGCTAGACCACTACCTCCATATTGGCCTTGGCTGGCAGGCCCTGCTGATTGATTGGAGCTTGTATAGGTGTGATGGTAGTTTGTAGCTGAGGACACATGGCTGTGGTTCACAGTGTGATCAACATCTACCTTTGTCATCACAGTGGAATTGTCATGCAGGCTAGTGTCTGCACAATGTTGGGTCCCTGGGGGTAGTGCTGTGGTGGGTGTGTCTCTTGCTGTGTTAGTTGCTGTTCCTACAAGCTTGTGTGGCATGTGTAATTTGGGCTCCCTCTCATCTAACAATGCCAGATTGCCCACATAGGGAATCCAATCCATGAGTTACTTGTGTGTGGCACTGTATACACATCTATGTAATTGGGATTCAGGCCTCCTCATGTGTTGTGTGGTTGCCTGGGGACACTGGCACACACCCCCATCACCTGTTGTGTTTGATATGCAGTGTGAGTCTGCCTGTTTGTGTTAGTGCATTTGCATCACTGCATTGGCATTTCTGTAGTGTGCCATTGGCTGTATGTTGTTTGGTGATTTTCCCCTGCTCTCCCTGGGACTCCTGGGTCATCAGTCAGCACAATGATCATGGTTTGTATGTCCCATTGCTGCCATGGTATGGTATTTGTTCACCTGACATCGACAGTCTCCACAGGTTATATACATTTGTGGGTCCATAGGTGCAGATATGTGGGTCAGCATCATGATGGTCACTTCTGTCATTGTGTAATTGGCTGATTGTTGGCAATGTGGTCCACCATGTGTGATGTTTGTATGCACATGGCCAAAACGATGTTTCTGTGTCACTGCACTGTTAGCCTCGCCCAATCTATGTTGCAATGGGACACAAGCACTACTATGCCACAGATGTTTTTGTTGTTGTGTGACCAGGATTCATCCATACAGTTTGTCTTTGGCAGCTTTTACCATGCCTACACTTACCTTATGATCACCGTGGTGATGGTGCTTTGGGCCCCATTGCCACACTGATCAAAGGTGCATCAGCCATGGACCCCACACTTACCTTTTGGTGACTGTGGTGATGGTGCTTTAGGCCCCATTGCCACACTGATCAAAGGTGCATCAGCCTTGGACCCCACACTTACATTTTGGTGACTGTGGTGATGGGCTTTGGGCCCCATTGCCACACTGATCAAAAGGTGCATCAGCCTTGGACCCCACACTTACATTTTGGTGACTGTGGTGATGGGGCTTTGGGCCCCATTGCCACACTGATCAAACGGTGCATCAGCCTTGGACCCCACACTTACCTTTTGGTGACTGTGGTGATGGTGCTTTAGGCCCCATTGCCACACTGATCAAGAGTGCATCAGCCTTGGACCCCACACTTACATTTTGGTGACTGTGGTGATGGGGCTTTGGGCCCCATTGCCACACTGATCAAAAGGTGCATCAGCCATGGACCCCACACTTACCTTTTGGTGACTGTTGTGATGGTGCTTTAGGCCCCATTGCCACACTGATCAAAAGGTGCATCAGCCATGGACCCCACACTTACCTTTTGGTGACTGTGGTGATGGTGCTTTAGGCCCCATTGCCACACTGATCAAAGGTGCATCAGCCATGGACCCCACACTTACCTTTTGGTGACTGTGGTGATGGGGCTTTGGGCCCCATTGCCACAGTGGCCATGGTCGACTTGTATTGTGGAGGCCACACACTTTTATGTGTCACACATGTGATAGTGGGTCACATTGTATGTTCATTGTCATGTTTTGTGTTGTTGGCATTTGACATGGACTACACCTGCTTGTCATGTTGTTTGGGTGGATGTAATTTTCTGTGATTCCTTATGTGGGAGTATGCTGGTTGTGTCATGCATTACCCGTCCTATGAGTAGGGGTGGTGGTAGTGGCAGGCATCCAGCCCCCATGGGTAGAGGTGGTAGTAGTGGTAGGCATCTGGCACCCCTGAGTAGGGGTGGTAGTGGTGGTGGGCATCCAGGCCCCCATGGGTAGAGGTGGTAGTAGTGACAGGCATCCAGCCCCCTGGGTAGGGGGTGGTGGTAGTGGTAGGCATCTGGCACCCCTGAGTAGGGGTGGTAGTGGTGGTAGGCATCCAGCCCCCCATGAGTGGGGATGGTAGTAGTGGCAGGCATCCAGCACCCCATGAGTGGGGATGGTGGTAGTGGCAGGCATCCAGCCCCCCATGAGTGGGGATGGTGGTAGTGGCAGGCATCCAGCCCCCCATGGGTAGAGGTGGTAGTAGTGACAGGCATCCAGCCCCCCCTGGGTAGGGGTGGTGGTAGTGGTAGGCATCTGGCACCCCCTGAGTAGGGGTGGTAGTGGTGGTAGGCATCCAGGCCCCCATGGGTAGAGGTGGTAGTAGTGACAGGCATCCAGCCCCCCCTGGGTAGGGGTGGTGGTAGTGGTAGGCATCTGGCACCCCCTGAGTAGGGGTGGTAGTGGTGGTAGGCATCCAGCCCCCCATGAGTGGGGATGGTAGTAGTGGCAGGCATCCAGCACCCCATGAGTGGGGATGGTGGTAGTGGCAGGCATCCAGCCCCCCATGGGTGGGGATGGTAGTAGTGGCAGGCATCCAGCACCCCATGAGTGGGGATGGTGGTAGTGGCAGGCATCCAGCCCCCCATGGGTAGAGGTGGTAGTAGTGACAGGCATCCAGCCCCCCCTGGGTAGGGGTGGTGGTAGTGGTAGGCATCTGGCACCCCCTGAGTAGGGGTGGTAGTGGTGGTAGGCATCCAGGCCCCCATGGGTAGAGGTGGTAGTAGTGACAGGCATCCAGCCCCCCCTGGGTAGGGGTGGTGGTAGTGGTAGGCATCTGGCACCCCCTGAGTAAGGGTGGTAGTGGTGGTAGGCATCCAGCCCCCCATGGGTAGAGGTGGTAGTAGTGGTAGGCATCTGGCACCCCCTGAGTAGGGGTGGTAGTGGTGGTAGGCATCCAGGCCCCCATGGGTAGAGGTGGTAGTAGTGACAGGCATCCAGCCCCCTGGGTAGGGGTGGTGGTAGTGGTAGGCATCTGGCACCCCCTGAGTAGGGGTGGTAGTGGTGGTAGGCATCCAGGCCCCCATGGGTAGAGGTGGTAGTAGTGACAGGCATCCAGCCCCCCTGGGTAGGGGTGGTGATGGTGGTAGGCATCTGGCACCCCCTGAGTAGGGGTGGTAGTGGTGGTGGGCATCCAGGCCCCCATGGGTAGAGGTGGTAGTAGTGGTAGGCATCTGGCACCCCTGAGTAGGGGTGGTAGTGGTGGTGGGCATCCAGGCCCCCATGGGTAGAGGTGGTAGTAGTGACAGGCATCCAGCCCCCCCTGGGTAGGGGTGGTGGTAGTGGTAGGCATCTGGCACCCCCTGAGTAGGGGTGGTAGTGGTGGTAGGCATCCAGCCCCCATGGGTAGAGGTGGTAGTAGTGGTAGGCATCTGGCACCCCTGAGTAGGGGTGGTAGTGGTGGTAGGCATCCAGGCCCCCATGGGTAGGGGTGGTAGTGGTGGTAGGCATCCAGCCCCCATGGGTAGAGGTGGTAGTAGTGACAGGCATCCAGCCCCCATGGGTAGAGGTGGTAGTAGTGGTAGGCATCTGGCACCCCCTGATTAGGGGTGGTAGTGGTGGTAGGCATCCAGCCCCCATGGGTAGAGGTGGTAGTAGTGACAGGCATCCAGCCCCCCATGGGTAGAGGTGGTAGTAGTGGTAGGCATCTGGCACCCCTGAGTAGGGGTGGTAGTGGTGGTAGGCATCCAGCCCCCATGGGTAGAGGTGGTAGTAGTGACAGGCATCCAGCCCCCCATGGGTAGAGGTGGTAGTAGTGACAGGCATCTAGCACCCCTGGGTAGGGGTGGTGGTAGTGGTAGGCATCTGGCACCCCCTGAGTAGGGGTGGTAGTGGTGGTAGGCATCCAGCCCCCATGGGTAGAGGTGGTAGTAGTGGTAGGCATCTGGCACCCCCTGAGTAGGGGTGGTAGTGGTGGTGGGCATCCAGGCCCCTATGTGTATATGTGGCATTGGTGATGGCCATCCCACCCCTATGGTGCTGCTGTTGCTGGTGTAAGTAATTTCTGCATCCCTCTGTGTGTGTGTGATATGTCGGATACGTGTAGTTTGTTTTTGTTGTTGGTGTCTGACTTACCTTCTGCGCCGTACGCGTCCGTGCCTGTTTCGGTAATAGATGTAGAATATTGGTAGGATCGGCACGATGGGATTCATGGTTGGTTCGTCTCGTTCGTCTTTCTCTTTGCTTCGCCTCGTCCACGTCGCTGGCGTGTTCGTCTCGTAGCCGTGGATTGTCTTGTGGCGCGAATCGGAGCTTATGTGCGCCTCTCCCGGATGCTTTGATGTGCCGTGCGTAGCGACGGGTTCGGCGCGTACGGAAAGCGCATCGTACTTGTCCGGCCGGACGGGGCTGCATTTTGGCTTCCGTGCGACTCGATTTTGCGTTTCCGGATCCGCCTCGGTCGGAGAACAGGACCTGTATTGGGTGAGTACGACTGGGTCGGGATTTGGGCAGTTGTGCGCATCGTACTTGCTCGTTCGGACGTATGTGCGAATCGGTCGGGAAACAGGCATTTTTTTTCCCAGCCGAATGGTATTAGGTGCGCCTCCGACCGGGATCGGAATCGACCCCAAAGTGTCCCAGAGCGAGTTAGAGTACTATTTTAGGGAAGCCCTGTATCTAGGACATCATATAGAGAAGGGAGCAAGGCATGTGTCACAAGAGAGAGTTTTTGCTCTTCTGGGTGCAGATATTATCTGTTTATAAGAGACCTGGTGTGTAAAGCCTTTTGACTGCGCAAATTATTATGTTATTAGTTGTCCTTCTAAAAAAGTAAAGAAAGGACATGCCAGTGGAGGTATTGATATGCTTCTTAGTACAGAACATAAATGGTCATTCAAATCTTTTACTCGTGCTTCAAATCTTCTCCAATGTTTATCATTTAGCTTTAGGGGTATAGAGAGCTTCAGTATTTTCTTGTTAATCTTTTTCTCCCTCGTGGCCCTACTCATGATTATCTCCTCAGTTCTTTCTTTTATTTCATCTCTCAAATTATGGAAGGAGAGAATATTGCTAATGTATTAATTGTGGGGAATTTCAATGCCAATATCTCCAATCATGCTGTTAGCCTATATGCAGATACGGATAGAGAAGAAGACTTAAATTTAATGAGTATCCTTCTTCCCACAGCCTGTAGAGCTGATAAAAAAGGTAATCTCCTCCTGAGGGTGTGGAGGGATAATGGGTATATAATTGTAAATGGAAGACTGCCCAATGATATCCCTTCCAAGTTCACATATAAGAGTGGCAAGAAGACCTCCCTAATCGATTATAGTCTTACTTCTCTCCAAATATTCAGTTTTCTGACTAACCTTGAGCTGCTAGACTCTTCGAGGAGGGATCATAAAATAATTTCTCTTAACATCAAGTTAGCCCCGGAAGAGTCCTTGTCATGGAATTCTAAGGCCAACACAATGCACCTTAGTGTAGCGAATGGGAAAGTACATTGGAACATTTCCAATAAAGTAAAATTAAAAGATTTGTTAATAAACACATTACAACTTAACGCTAATAGGGATATAATCTTGGTGGCCTCCCTTGAGAAAGATATTCAGACCCTGGTAGCAGAAAACATTCTCCCAAGTGGGACGTCAGAGGTAAAAATTAAATCTTTGAAAATTGCCATTAAGGAATTTAGGGGCTCATTATGATGGCGGGCGGAGGCACAACCGCGGTGCTGGCGGAAAATGACCTTTTCCGCACTCCAGCAGTGGTCTTCGCGCCCGCCATATTACACATTTTCCGTCCGCCGCGGAGCGACGTGAACCGCCAGAAATTTGCGCCCACCACCGCGGTGGAGGGAGCCAATAGAGACACACCGCCGTGCGGAATGACGTCCCGTCCGCCGTACAAATTACGATGCCGCAAAGAGCCCATCACACCGCAGCGGAGAATCCAACCACCCAGAGACGGCGGAAGCACGACAGCGGAGCGCGAACCCAGACTCCCGGTCCCCTCCACCCGGTCCGGACCGCAATCGATCCAGCTCTTCAAGCCTTTCCGCTGCTGTACCTCATCCACTACCAGCAAATAATGGACCGTCGCAGACAACGCCGCAGGTACGCAATTACCCAACTCAGCACACAACCACAACACACAACTCCTGTGCTGATATACGGTTCCTGTCCACATCAGACATTCTGGTGGGGACAGGAACACATCCCAAAGTGTACCCACACATGTCCTACCTGTTAGAAAATCACCCCTCCGCATCCGGGTCACCCATCAACCGCGAAATCACTGCAATGTCCCGGTCACGTCACCGCAGCGGTGAAGACGCGGGAAAACCTGCGCACAATGTAGTAGGCAGGGCCGGAGCCAGGCATAGGCAGTCCACAAAGATTTACAGGGCTCCACCTCCACCCTTCACACACTACGCTTCCCCATTTGAGGACATGCTGTGTGCTCCTCCTGTGCCCCCCCTGCACAATTCATCTGCCAGGTGTAGCCAGACCTTGCACCTCACACACCAAAGGACCAGGGAGCCTGGCTTGGAAGGTGGGGGTGAAGAGGAACACCCTGCACAGAAGCTCAGGGGCTGGACAACCCTCCCCCTCACACCTACCTTCCACTCATGTGAAGCAAACTGAGTATAATTCCAAAATGAAGACTCAAACTGCATATGAACATCCACTGAACTGTTCACACTGCCTGTCAAGTCACTCACAAACACCCCACACTGACACCCAGCCACATACCCATACCATAGCTCAGCAGCAATGGAGGACAATAAATGGGTCAGGCAAAAGTGAAGTGGACAGTGCTGGAAAGCCATGGAGCAAGCCACATAACATGTGTACATCACATGCAAGAGAAGGAACATATCACACCACCCTTAGGCCATCAAATCACACATGGGTGGCACAGTGAGTGAAATTAAACCAAAGAGACCTCCATGCAACAACTCAGGGAGACATCAAGGCAAGCCATGCATAGGCATAGGAATGATAGGAAGTGTCTGAAGTCAAACAGTGATCAGCCACACATCTGTGTCAACTTACTTGACATGTGTATGTCATCAGCACAACACACATGGCTCATTGTCACACTCCCTGACTGTCAAACACAAGTAGGACCTTCACACATGTCCCTCATCTACCCACATCACACCTGCAACACTCAACACCAGTGTGAAACACACAGAATGGTGCAAATGATGTCCTGTGAGTTCACTGACAACCAATCACACTCCCTGGGGTGCATCCACAAACATCACACTCACACTCAGGGATGCCTGAACCAATGCTGACACAAAAACAATAGCCAAACACAAAGCTCACAAACAACATACACAGAAGTCCAACAAGCCCACACATGGCCAGCCAAACAGTGGAAAGGCAATGTGACCCTAGACAGAACAGGAATACACAACATTGTCACTCAGGGCCAATGCACAGACACCATACATCAACACAAACAAGAGGTGCATCCTCAAAAATCAACCATATACACTAACTGGGATCAATGGGACAATCAGCTAACACAGACAGAGACACCACACCACTCATCAAGTGGACAAGGTGCCATATTGTACCACAAGCATGCACATGCACAATCCTGAAAATTGACAGGTCAAAAATAGGAGGACAAACCACCAATGTGCACTCAAAACAAGCCCAGCAACAAGAATCCACCTTGCTGCATGTGACAGACACACAAGTAATGCATACCACACCTGCAACACACATCTGAATGTATCACACAGCAACAACCACTCACACACAACGTCATGCAAATAGAACATCACACACACATAACATCTGTCAGTAGAAAGAGCCAACACAGGCCAAACACTGCATACATCCACAACAAAAACACAACAGATGCACAGACCAATCCATCACAATGCAAACTCAGCTGCACATCAGGGGGATGCACAACAAGCAAGTACAAGGCAACATACACTGACAACACTGCATGCACACCAAGCAGTGTGTGCACACCAACCAAATCAGTAGCACACACCTCTGAGTGCAACACCATGTACTCCCACAACACAAATCATCACAGCACACAGACAACATCACACTCAGAATGGGTAGCAGTACCTCAGCAAACACACACACAGCTTAGCCATCACCCACAGATGCACAACTCAGGGACACCCAGGTGCAAACAACATGACCAGAGGACTGTGCTGCCCAAACATCTGCACTGCACATGAGCAACCATGACAGCAAACCAGTACAAGAAAATAACACATAACTAATTGGGAAACTGTCCTGAGTAGCACATTTGTCCTGCACACAGATCAGCCTCACACAGCATAGTGTCACACTATGAAGTGGTGGGGAGGCTCACACACTGGCAAGCCATGGGGTGGGAGACATGAGATTTAAGTGGTGTGTATTTCAGTAGTGGACAGGGGAGCAGTGTACAGTACACAAACACATAGAGGAGTTACTCACAATGTGTAGGCATCAGAAGCACATATAGGGGATGGCATGACTCCACATACCACATACCATACTGGAGCCAAAAATGGGTCAAGTGACAGCAATGCATGAGAAAACTCACAAATAATGTCAGTGTGGCTGAGCAGGTCTGCACAGTGTGTACAAACAGTAACAAGACACATGGCTGATCAACAAAACACAACACAGGCTTGGCTGTCACACACTCTGCATACTCACAACTGGCAGCAACAACAAGTAGGTGTCCCCCAGGAGTGCAAGGACACACCCACACACTGCATAGTGCCCAACCTACAACTCCTACATGTGCCCACAATATGAAGCACATGGCAGACAATTGAAACAAACAGGCACTCATCTTCTGGGTCATACATGTGTGCAGTTGGCATTGGAAGGGCACACATACATCAACACTACTGACAATTACAGCCCATTCACACTGTATGACTACACAAGTGCACACATCCAAATGTACCCATGTGACTAGGAAGACAGGCCATCACAAGATGACCATACATCAACACTGCTTCACACATCAAGAAAGATCACACAGATATGATGGACCCTGGCCAGCCCGCAAGTAATCCTGTGGATAGAATTTACCTCTGTTCTGGTATTGTATCATAACATGACATGTGTACAATTTAGCAAACATGACCATATGATGAGTATGATAATAGTAGACCATCACAAATACTCATCATTGCACCCTCAAGCTTCAGAATGAAGAAGAACTAAAGTGCCCCTCACCACTGGCAAACCCTGAAAAAGTAAAATAAGCAATTGGCAATGTTAAAGTGGCATACAGAGCATTTGTCACATGCAACCATACCCATACAGAAAACACTTTTATTTAGCAAGGACACTGACAAAGCAGACAACAGGAGTAACTGTCTTTATTACATATCACCAAGATAGGCATGAAAAGTAGACAACAGCAAGGCCATTGGCCAGTCCATAGTTCAAAGGAGGGACATGTGTGCATGAGAACCCGCACAGGGAATGGGCATCCAAAGTTACAAACAGCAAGGCCAGTGGCCAGTCCATAGTCCAAAGGAGGGACATGTGTGCATGAGAACCTGCACAGGGAATGGGCATCTAAAGTTACAAGCAGCAAGGCCAGTGGCCAGTCCATAGTTCAAAGGAGGAACATGTTTGCATGAGAACCTGCACAGGGAATGGGCATCTAAAGTTACAAACAGCAAGGCCAGTGGCCAGTCCATAGTTCAAAGGAGGGACATGTGTGCATGAGAACCTGCACAGGGAATGGGCATCCAAAGTTACAAACAGCAAGGCCAGTGGCCAGTCCATAGTTCAAAGGAGGGACATGTTTTCATGAGAACCTGCACAGGGAATGGGCATCCAAAGTGACAAACAGCAAGGCCAGTGGCCAGTCCATAGTTCAAAGGAGGGACATGTGTGCATGAGAACCTGCACTGGGAATGGGCATCCAAAGTTACAAACAGCAAGGCCAGTGGCCAGTCCATAGTTCAAAGGAGGGACATGTTTGCATGAGAACCTGCACAGGGAATGGGCATCCAAAGTTACAAACAGCAAGGCCAGTGGCCAGTCCATAGTTCAAAGGAGGGACATGTGTGCATGAGAACCTGCACAGGGAATGTGTGACACCGTACACTGCCATGGTAAGCAACACAGCTAGGGGGATAACAATGGGCAGTCCAGGCACCGCTGTGGGAGAGATAGGTTTGGGAGGGGACTTTGCCTCAGACTTGGCTGTCAGTCGAACTGGGAGGTGGCTGATTGTCGGGGCCACTTGGAGTACTGGACCTGGAGAGAGAGGACCAGCTGAGGTAGAGGCATCAGTGGATTTGGGAGGTGGAGGGCTGCTTGGACCTGGTGGCATGGTGGCACGGGGAGGTGGAGACATGCTGCCGTGAGACACAGTGTATGAGGGTGAATGTGGAGGGCTGCCTCTCCACTTCTTGGGGATTCGATAGGGAAGAATTGTCTTGGTAGGAGTAGGAAGTGTGGTGGGCACAACAGCCTCACTCTCCACCAAGGTGCATCAGGTGCAGGTGGCTCTCCTGTGGGGATTTGCTGGATCTGGCGGTACGCTTGGCCTGGCCTAGCCTTTTCCCCTCCATCCCCTGTTGACCAGGTGAACCCCCCACAGTGCCCTCCTGTCCCAGCTTCACAGGGGTGTGGGTGGGAGTTGAGGTTGTGGATGAATCAGCCTTAGAGGGCTGTTTCTGCGGACTCTTAGCAGGCACCAGCTTCACAGCAGACACGGCAACTGTTTGCCTGTCTTTGGGAGCCGCTTTTGGGACAGGAGTGTCCTTGGATGGGGCTGATTTTGAGGCATGTGAGCCTGAGGCCTGCTTCTTGGCTTGATGCCCCTGAGTGTCACCTGAAGGGCTTTTTCCTTTGCGCTCCTGTGTGAGTTTTTTTTGTTTGGGAGATGGTGTCTGCGCTCTGGGCCGCTTGGGGTGCTGCTGTTGTGTGCTGCGTGTGGAGTACCTGGAGCCTGAGGGCTGTGGTGTGTGGTCACTCTCATCAGATGTTGCCACTGGCAGGAGGGTTGCGAAGGGGACTGGAGCTAGACTCTGAGCCTGTGACAGCTGAATGGCTGCCGTCACTGTGGAGGACAAACACTGGACAGTCCTGTGTAGCCCACCCACATCAGAATGAATCCCCTCCATGAAGGCAACTACCTGTGCCAACTTCTTGTCATGATCCTGGAAGGCATTCAGGAGAGTTGTCTGACCCACACACAGCTGGCGCAAAAGGTCCACAGCCTCACCACTGAATGCAGCAGGGGAGACAGGGGCAGGGGCAGCGGTGCCTGGGGGGAAGGATACTCTTCCCTTCTTACTGCTACGGGCACGTGCAGCACTAGTGGAAGTAGCCGGGAGGGTGGGCACTGGACGATGTGTGGTAGAAGAAGAGGCAGATTTCCCACCCCCTGTGCCCGCCAACATTGAGGAGTCACCGCTGGCGTCAGATGACGTTGAGGTTGGTGTTTCTGGGCGTGATTCTTCAAGGGCACTCCTGTCCCCCCTCTGAGGCGCTGGTCACATCAGTGTCAGTGAGATCATGTGTAGCCGTCGTGCAAGATGCCTTACCACCGGTGTCCGTCCCCTGTCCTTCTGTGCCCTCGGTAGATGCTGCAAGAGACAGAGACGTAGGTTCTGTTTAGTGCCATACTCACAAACATCATATGCAAACAAAGCACAAAACAAGATGATGATACCCCCATGTTGCACACCCCCCTGTGCAGTCTGCATGTGCAACCTTAATGCAAAAAGCAAAAGATGCATGGTAACATGCATACTTGGCATTAATGAGCCATGTGATGTTCACACAGCCAAACAGCTTGCCCGTGCCCCCATGTAACCTGACATACAGATTCCTGTAAGCATACCTAGGTGCCTGTAGGTGAAAAAGATGTACATCTCAACATGTTGTCACAGTCACATATGGAGTCACTTTAAGGGGACAACACAGATACAGACTCAAAAATGTCCTTTTGCAATGGCCATAAGCTTCTGCTATCCCCCATGTTGTGCTTCGAAGCACAACTACAGTTGCACATTGGTGTCAGATGTGTAGTTCTCACAATTTCGAGGTCAGGCACTGCACACATCGACGAAAGCACACTAAGATGAGCCACACTGCCGTTCACTGCCCAGTGATGTCCATGACTCCCCTGATCCAGCAGATGCCATAAGGCCTCATCTCAGGATGCAATGTCAAGGGCCATTACATTAAACACATGAGAAAGCACATGTGGCGTAAATGCATGACAGCTGCACTCAACACAGAGGCCACGTATAAGCCATGGCATCACACTAGAAACATCACAGAGCTCCGCACTGGCTCAGGGTTGGGATACATACAGTCACTCACACCCAAATTCACACTTCTCAGAATACTCACCCCTAATTTGCTGCTGATGGCCCCTCAAACATCCATCCAGGTCTGGCTGTGTCACTGCCAAGATGTGGGCCATTAGTGGTGTCATGCTCCTGTGCGCCAACCTGCCAGTCTGAGGGAGCAGCCCCAGCGTCATCTCTGCCACGTTTTTGCTCAGCCAGCAGATGTCATCCCACCTCTTGTGACAGTGTGTGTGCCGTCGGTTGGAGACACCCAGAGCCCACACCTTGCGTGCAATGGCCCTCCATGAGGCCTTACGCTGGTGGATTTTAAGCTGCAGGCATGGGAGACAAGAGGAGGAAATATCAGTAACACTGGGTTATGTACCACTGTGTCTCAGTACAGGAGCATGCACAAACTTAGCACAGCTGTTCAGATATGTTTAGCAGGGGCCATACAGCATGACATGTACTACATTAGCATAAGACAATCGTACCCAAATGCATGCAGGTATGAGGATGGACACAGTACCTGGCCATCTCATGCACATGCAGAATGCCAGCACAGAAAGCAATGTGAAGAAGGCCCACATCTGTAATGCAGTTTGTGAGGGAGCAAGACATACATCATATTGTAAATGATGTTTCGGGGCAGAATCACTGTGTCCAACAATGCACACCCCTCATGGTCCTTGGGCTGTGAATGGCTACCAGTGTCATGGAGGTCACATTTAGGGACATGATCTAATATTCTCACACCCTTCTCACAAGGTCTGTCTTGTGTAATCCACAGGCCTAAGATAGCTCATTGAGGAATAGGGTGGCAGACAACACATATGTCTCACTCTGTCCATTCAGTGATGGCTCCCTGTCAAATTGGGCAGTAACTGTGCAGGCCAGGGGGGCTCACACTGAGGTTAAACGTGGGCCATCAGAACAGTCACATGCATGTACAATATGAGAGGGCAAACAGTGCCTACACATGCGAGTCAGTACACATAATGAAAATAATGGAAGGGGGATGTTTCTGAAGTACAACAATCTGCTGTGTCATATGGGAATTTCCACCAAGAGATTCACCCTCAGGCATTTCACTCTTGTGCATACTGCTCACAGATCCATGGTGGCAATACAAAGTCAAACACACTTCCATCAGTGCCCTCTGGACGGACAGTCTTTGTAATGTCACAAATGAGCATGTGAAACCCTCATGGACTCAAACATCCATTAGCACAGGCAATGTCTGTTCTGACTTCCACTTTCCAAACTTGCAGTGTCACTGTATGGCTGCAAAAACACTGCATGTCCCTCCCATCGTGAAATGCTGCCCGGGAAATGTGTAAAATAGGCTACAAACCCCATTTTCCTGAAGTCAGCATGCTAGGCAGTGTATCACACAAACCCACACTCTCAGGCACATACTGCAGCAGATCAACTTCATGTGTGCACTCCCTGCACTCTCACTTCCACTCTGAAACACTTACCATGACATCTGGAGCACCATATAGCCTCCCATACTGTGAGAGCACCTCGTCCACAAGGACCTCCAGCTCCTCTGTGGTGAAGGGACGGGCCCTGATGTTCTCAGTTCTCGCCATCACTGGGTCCAGGAGACAGGAACAGCAGCAGTTGGTGGTGAAGAGTGTCAGTCAGCAGTGTCTGGAAGCAGTGGAAATGTGTGTCTCTCTCCCACACATATATAGCCCCCTGGGGTTGTTTCAGTGGTACTCAGCTGCTGCAATTGGTGTTCCATGTCAGCTTTTTTCAAATGCATCCAATGACCGGCCCCGCGGTAGCGGAGCACGCCTACCACGATTTTCAAAAGTGCATTTGTCTACCGCGATTGCGGTTCCCATTGGCTGTAAGGGCATGGGCATTGGCGGTGACACACCGCAGGGGCCAGGCAGTCGCTACAGCGAACTGGCATCTTTACATTGGAGCCAATGGCCGTGATTGCGGTGGCGGTGCACCCTTACGGCACCTATGGACACATCATGCTGTAGCAATGGCAGTGGCCAGTTCTCAGCATTGAATAGTAGACACTTACTATGAATCATGCCACCAGATATGGTAATTCAATGCTAGTGTGACATTTAACTCACTGATGACTACACATGCCATGACAGTGCACAGGATTACATGCATTGGCATGTACTCCCTCACATGTCACTTATGATGTTGTGCATGTACACAGATCTGTTGTGTGATGGACTTTCAAATATGTACACATGTCAATGTGTGAGATGACTAAGCAACCCACATTAATGAAGGACTGACTACATAATGTGCATATTTCACTGTGTAGATTGCTGAACTCATGTTGATACTTGATCTTTATGCACACACTGTGCTCATTGTGTTGGTAATGTGTGCCCTGTCCGAATTACGCAAGAAGGTGTTGCAGGTACAGCAGCTACGTAGAAGCCAGCAGTGTTGCTGTTTCAGACATGTGCTGTGTCAACTACTCTCAGGGCTGGTGACACAAGATGTAGGAATGTACCTTTTGGCATTCACATAGTCTGAATCTGTTTTGAGGGTACTCACTGTGTAATTACTGGACACGTGTACAACTACTTTAGATCAAGGTGTCTCTACATGTGACTTGTGCTGTAAGCTGTAGTTTCAGGCCATTCATTGTTGGCGCTGTGTCAGTCTAAACGTAAGATGTTGGACACATCTGAGAGGGGAATTGAATTGACATGTGTCCCCTTTCATCCTACTTAGGAGGCGGCCAAATGTGCATCGTCCATTCACATTGCTTGCGGACATGGAGGATGAGGAAATCATACGGAAATTCCGTTTGGATCGACCTACCCTTCAGGACCTATGTGCTCAGTTGGAGCCCCATCTGAGGCCTCGCAGAACCTATCCAACTGCTTTGACACCAACATGTAAGGTGATGGCGGCCCTGCATTTTTTTGCAACTGGTTCATTCCAGTACACGGTGGCCAGCGCAGGTAGGATGTCTCAACCAATGTTCAGCATGGTGCTACGTGATGTCCTGTCCGCTATGATGACCTACAAGGACAGCTACATCCATTTCCCCCGGAGACATGAATTGGCAGCTGTGAAGGGAGATTTTTATGACTTTGCTCACATCCCTAATGTTGTTGGTGCCACATGTTGGCCAGGTTCCACCACAGGCACGTGAGCACATCTACAGGAACAGGAGGCATTCCCATTCCATCAATGTGCAAGTGGTATGCCAGGCGGATATAATAATCTCCCGTGTCTGTGCCAAATTTCCGGGATCAGCCCATGACTCCTACATCCTGCGCGACAGCATCGTACCACAGCTGATGTCAAATCTGCATCCGGAGCGTGCGTGGATTGTGGGTGAGTACGCAGAGTCAAGTAGCGTGCTGTATGTGTGACATGCTGTCCTCTGCCACAGTTATATTACAAAGTTTGTCTGTGTATCTCACACCTAGGTCACTCTGCATATCCCAACCGGCCTTGGTTACTGAGCCCACTGCGGAATCCCAGGACCCCGGGTGAAGTCCGCTACAATGAGGCCCATGGGAGGACACGTCGTGTGGTGGAGCGTACCTTTGGTCTTCTTAAGTCTCGATTTCGGTGCCTGGACAGGACCGGAGGTGCACTGATGTACTCTCCCCAAAAGTTGTGTCAGATCGTAGTTTCATGCTGCATGCTCCACAACCTGGCCTTGCGCAAAGAGATCCCCCTGATCCTGGACGATGATGAGCAGCAGATGCCCCCGCCTGCAAACCCACACATGTCCAGTGACGAGGATAGTGGAGAGGAGGAAGGTGTCGACCTGCGTCAACAGCTCATCGACCGCTACTTCCCTTGAAGGTGAGTGACATTGTACAACGGTGCCATTGCCTGCTGATTTTGTTGTTGTTGAAAAGGCCTAGGGGAGCTTTGTGACTGCTGCCTGTTGTTGGCTCTGTGCTGAGGGCTAATGTTTCTGGGACAGGGTAGTTATGCACAGCTACATGATGTCTATGTCGATATTGTTGATCATTGTAATGTGTGCAGGTTTGAGTACCTTGATAACAAGTGTTGTGTAATGGGTGTGATGCCATCACCTGAAAAGTGAATGTTGTTCTCTTGTGTTTTCCTAGGTCCCTTCAGCCTCTCAATGCCTCAAAACAATCAGTGCTCCTGGTACATTGTAATCAGAGTCAACATTGTACATCCTGTGTGTTAGAAATGGGATTTCTGGTTGGCTAAGGCTTGCGCCAAAGCCAGGCAGAAACCACCACTCTAGTCAGGGCAAGGGAGTTACACGCCGAAGATAACCCCTGCTCACCTCCCTTGGTAGCATGGCACGAGCAGTCAGGCCTATCCCGGAGGCAATGTGTAAAGCGTTTGCGCAACACACTCACAGCAGCAACACACTAGGCACACCACAAAGGAAACTCCACACAAGGTTATATAAAAAATAGCCTTTGTATTATCATAAAACACATTAGATCATAATCACACAATGTACACTGTGCCAACTGGCACTAGGCAGTATTTACAGGGGACTATATACACACCTGACAGGGCCAATTGGGCCACTGTCAGGACCATCACAAAGTGGAAAGAGTAAATGTAGAACTTGTAATAAAGGTAGGTCACAACCAGTAATTACTGACAAATACTGTACTCAGCATTATCCTGCCACATAAAAGAAGGGACACCTAAATCATATCAGGCATGAATCTCATTAGGCATAAATCTACATTAGGCCCAAACCTTATTAGCATCACACATTATGCACCAACCTCATACGTAAAAGCACATTAGGCAAGAATCATGGTGCATAAACACATTAGGTAATAATCATCATAAACACAGGGTGCCCCAATCGGGGGCACACAACCTAGAACTGGCCCCCAGGCCAACTGGCCTCTCACAGGGGCTCAAATGCCCTATGTCCAGCAATGTCAGGGCTGGCTGCAACAGCAGCAAAGCAAAGTGTGCAGATGCACAGCCTAAACGTGGCAGCTGCCCACTAATTGCTGGGCAGCTGTGAACATGAGCCCGGGCACCAGCGTGCCTCCTGAGCCCCCCTCTGGGGCTCTGAACGAAATGCCCCCAAGGGAAAGAATGGGGCTGGCCCTACTGTGCCCTGAGTCCCCCTCTGGGACTCTTCACAATCAAA
Organism: Calotriton arnoldi; assembly: GCA_963921515.1. Lineage (NCBI taxonomy): Eukaryota > Metazoa > Chordata > Amphibia > Caudata > Salamandridae > Calotriton > Calotriton arnoldi. The sequence continues at coordinate 24,617 of CAWUFW010018414.1, forward strand.
TTGCGCCAATGTTGCATCTGCCGCTAACTGGCGGTGCAGCTGATGTAGAAATGGGCAATGGCACCACTAGTGCCTTGTGAGCCCCACCTTGGGACTCTGAAACACAACTTGCCCCCACGGTGCAACTGCCCTCTGTCCGGCGGGGCAGCTGCAAGAGCAGAACACAAAGGGGTCGAACCAACACTGCCACCATCTATGCGCCCGACCGGCCCCCACTCACCGAGGCCTCTGTAGACTCCTCTGGTCCTTCATGGGCTGGGGACACAAGGCACCGTCTTCCTCTGGACGACCCGCGGGGCTCCCACTAGCACAAGGGGGCCCCGCTCTCCTGCAGGCACTGTCGGCCAGGTTGCTGCGTCACTCCGCCTCTCCTTCCGGCACCATGTGGACTGTTTTCCTCCCGGCCGCAGGCATTACTCCTCCTGGGCTTCCTGCCGGTGCGCAGCGTCTTACTGCTTCCGGGGTCACTCCCCTCCCACAGTCAGGCGGGGGTGCCCGGCTTCCGGGTTTTGCGCAACTGCGGCGCTCCGTCTCCCCGGGCTGCGGCGGTGGTTCCTTTTCGGTAGAGATGCGGGGTGGGCACCTGCTTCCTGTAAGTAAGCAGAGAGCGGGGTGGGCACCCGCTCTCTATTTTCTCCAAAAACGCAGGGTGGGCACCCGCTTTCAGTGGGGAAAGTGCGGGGTGGGCACCCGCGATGCACGCAATGCAGGGTGGGCACCTGCTTTCAAGGTACCGATGCGAGGTGGGCTCCCGCTCGGTTTCCAACACAAATTAGCGGCGATAACGCGGGGTGGGCTCCCGCTGGTCCCACGCCAAGTAGGCAAATCCCACACGGTGCAGCTTCGTGCTGCAGGCCACCAGCAGTCCTCCTGGGGCAGAAACACAGCGTCATAAGCCCAAAAATTCAAGCGCTCTTAAAAGGAAAAATAAAGCGCTCACAAGGGCAAAAGTCAAGCGCTCTGCAAAAATAAGTAAAGCGCTCTTCCAAAGGCAAAATAAAGCGCTCACAGGCGCTGTAGTCCAAAGTAAGCCCTTTAGGATGAAGGGGGGCAAGGGCTGGGCCCAGGCAGGCCAGCTCACAGGGCCCTCCAGCAGGGAGGCAGTCCCTAGTGGCGGTTCCTCCTGGAGCCCAGCAGCAGCAGCAGGCCCCCCTCAAGTCAAGAACAGCACAACAGAGCGTTTTCATGGGGTCACAGCCCCTATATTTATATGCCCTTTTCTTTGTGACACAGCACAGGGCTGGGGATACCAGTTAGAACTGGTTTGGGGAGCTTTGGAACACTTTGTTTTGCTCAGCTCCTCTCTCCTTTGTTAGGTGGGGGCTCAGGGATCAGACGCACCACAGGGGCGGAGCCAGCATTGTGGCGGGAAGGCACAACCCTATTCAGGTCCCAGGTGCAACTCCTCCCTCCCATCTAGATGCAGATCTCTCTATTCAGCCCTGCGCTGACTCACCCTGCCCCTCCTGGAGCCACACACACCTCCCAGCCCCTGTCACTCACAAGCCAGACATGCAATTCACATCAGGCAGGCAGACACAGAGCACACATAAATGCCAACTTCTAAAAGTGGCATTTCTACACCAGTCATAATAAATCTGCGCACACCATTGCGCAGCATTTATTCACACAAATTCACACATACCAGACTTGACCACACTGCTCCTCTCATACCAGGAATTACCATGGACACACTTATCCCCCATGCATTCCTATGGGAGGGCAGGCCAATCTTACCACAAGTACACAGAGAACGCACGCACTTTCCACTGGACCACAGTGCGAAAGTGCCCAGAGGCCTAAAATCACGAACACTACACAGGGAAAAGGCTAAGAGACAGGCAAAAAGTTCTGGGGTGAACCTGCCAAAAGGGCCAAGTCCAACACAACCCCCTTCCAGCCAAAACGCAGGGTAGACCAATCACTGCCTTGATGGGCTTCCCTGCTTTGGGCGATAGAACACGGACGCGGGCCCGCAACGGTAGGGACACCCTCCGGTTCTATGCCACTCTGCACCCACGTTGTTCACTTTGTAAAAGTTCTCCGGACCAACTGGGCTACCCCACTGGTACTCCCTAGCTGTCCGCGGCCAGGACCAGGCCCTAGGCCATCCAGATGCCACTGGACTTGCCCATCCACAGAGTGGGGGGTAGTAACCCCTGGCACATAGTAGCCATTCTCCACTCTTCCCCTCATCAGGGCAGTTCTAAACTGCCACTGATCCTCCAGCCCAGGGTCCGCACCCTCAGGCTGACCAAAAGTCACAGGCGAGGCTCTCCTCCTCCTACCTCTTCTTCTAGGGTTCCGCACTCTCCTAATTGGAGAGGCATCCTCAGAACACAACTCTCCCACCAGTTCAGGACCTCTCTCCTAGAACTGGTCTCCCAACCTAGGGTTTAACCCCTCAGGTTGCACCGGGGTCAGAGGCGAGGGCTCCCTCCCTCTGCACCCCCTTCCAGAGTTCTGCACCCTCCCAACTGGAGCGGTACCCCTGGAAGATGAACCGGTCAGGACACTGGTTACAGACGTCCTTCCCTCCAGGTCAGGCTGATCCTGAACCTGGCCTCCCAACCTTGGGTCTAAACCCTTTGTCTGAGTACTTGCCTGGCACTCCAGGACTTCTGGGGACTCGCACAGTAGCCCCCCGAGGGTAACACATGACTCATGTGTCATGTGACAGTCTGCCTGGCGTAGATCTCCCGACCCCTGTCCACCTGACAGTGCGCGAAGATCCCCCAGGACAGACGTGGTGTCACCATGGTCACTTCTAGGAGACTCAGCCCTTCTGGCTGGTCCCTGACCCACTGGCTCTTCCACTGGGGAACACAGCCCCATGTCACCCCTCTCTCTGGACTTCTGTACCCTCCCAACTGGAGCGGCACCGCCAGACACCAGAACCACTGGAGCTCTATTTACAGACGCTCCAGGTTCTCCAGACACTAGGAGATCCTCCTCAAATGGACTAACAGGACAGCCTAGGCTCCCAACCTGGTGTTCCCTGAAGAAACCATCCAGGTTCTGAGACTGGGTTTCGGGCACCTGGGGACACTCAGTCCCACACTCACTCCTACTCCACTGAGACAGGACGTGAGCCCCTACACCCCTCCCACTACACTGAGACCTAGCTGGGCTACTCCGAACCTCTTCCCCAATACAGGACTGGAAGATACCTGAGCCACTACTTTTGGGATCACTCCCCAATGCCTCTTCAGAACCTTGGGCACTTTCCCAGAGGTCTGCCTCCCCTGCAAGCTCCCCTGGATCAGAAAACCCACACTCCAACAGGTGTTGGCGCAACCCCGGAAAACAACAACTGAGCAGGTGCTCTCTGATAACCAGATCGAACAGTCCGTGAAAATCCTGTTCCGTGTTAACCGTCACCCAATCAGCCAGTGCATCATTACATTCATCCACAAACTCCCCCAAGACTGGTGAGACAGTTTCCTACTGCCCCTGAACTTCAACCTGTACTCCTCTTCTTGGGAAACAGGTACCATACTCTGGGAACTGGGAATGGGACTACCTTCACTGGACTCCATATTGCTGCCACCACTGGACTCCACCCTCACTGGTGAATCCAGAAAACCACAACTGCACTCAGGGGATAATCTACCCTCCAGAGCTATTTTCTCCCTGGCAAAGGTCCTCTCAGCCTCCGCCATCCTCTCCTGCGCTAAGACCCTCTCGGTCTCGAACTTCTTCTCCTCCACACTCAGCTGCGCTATCTCCTTGGCATACTCTAACCTGAGCTTCTCCAAAGCCAGCTAATGCTCCCTTTCTTCCCTCCTATCTACCCACTCCTCTGGGGATAGGGAAAGGGATGGGGCGCTGCCCCCGACACTGGACCCAGCAAGGGACTCCCTATCTATGGGGTCTCCACTATCTACTGGCGTCCCTGTCTTGTCATTTTCTTCCTCCTCTTCAGACTCCTCAGGGCTCCCCTCAGACCCACCACCCTCTTGGCGTGCAGCCAGGGCCCTCTTCTCCTCATTGTGCTCACGTTCCCATTCATCCTTTTGCCATTGGATCAGGTTTTCCCTAAGTTTTGACTGGGTGTCTGACCCACTCACTGCTATGTCTCTCTCCTCACAGAACTCCACCAACTCCCACATACTGTATCTAAACAGACCACAAAAATTAAAAGCAGACTCCATTTTGGCAGGACGCTCAGGGACATGTGCAACACAGGAGACCTAGGTGTCTGAGCTGAAGCAAGAGTATACAATTTACAAATGACACTTTTAGGAGAAGAATTAAAATAAAACTCAGAACAATAATCCCCAAACACGTGATTATCTAAATGCAGAGTTTTGTAGTGCAGCCAGTTGTCGCTGTGGTACTGCGCAAACGCCAGTCCTATCCTCACCGCTGACAACCATTGTTAGAAATGGGATTTCTGGTTGGCTAAGGCTTGCGCCAAAGCCAGGCAGAAACCACCACTCTAGTCAGGGCAAGGGAGTTACATGCCGGAGATAACCCCTGCTCACCCCCTTGGTAGCATGGCACGAGCAGTCAGGCCTATCCCGGAGGCAATGTGTAAAGCGTTTGCGCAACACACTCACAGCAGCAACACACTAGGCACACCACAAAGGAAACTCCACACAAGGTTATATAAAAAATAGCCTTTGTATTATCATAAAACACATTAGATCATAATCACACAATGTACACTGTGCCAACTGGCACTAGGCAGTATTTACAGGGGACTATATACACCTGACAGGGCCAATTGGGCCACTGTCAGGACTATCACAAAGTGGAAAGAGTAAATGTAGAACTTGTAATAAAGGTAGGTCACAACCAGTAATTACTGACAAATACTGTACTCAGCATTATCCTGCCACATAAAAGAGGGGACACCTAAATCATATCAGGCATGAATCTCATTAGGCATAAATCTACATTAGGCCCAAACCTTATTAGCATCACACATTATGCACCAACCTCATACGTAAAAGCACATTAGGCAAGAATCATGGTGCATAAACACATTAGGTAATAATCATCATAAACACAGGGTGCCCCAATCGGGGGCACACAACCTGGAACTGGCCCCCAGGCCAACTGGCCTCTCACAGGGGCTCAAATGCCCTCTGTCCAGCAATGTCAGGGCTGGCTGCAACAGCAGCAAAGCAAAGTGCGCAGATGCACAGCCTAAACGTGGCAGCTGCCCACTAATTGCTGGGCAGCTGTGAACATGAGCCCGGGCACCAGCGTGCCTCCTGAGCCCCCCTCTGGGGCTCTGAACGAAATGCCCCCAAGGGAAAGAATGGGGCTGGCACTACTGTGCCCTGAGTCCCCCTCTGGGACTCTTCACAATCAAATTGCGCCAATGTTGCAGCTGCCGCTAACGGGCGTTGCAGCTGATGTAGAAATGGGCAATGGCACCACTAGTGCCTCGTGAGCCCACCTTGGGACTCTGAAACACAACTTGCCCCCACGGTGCAACTGCCCTCTGTCCGGTGGGGCAGCTGCAAGAGCAGAACACAAAGGGGGCGAACCAACACTGCCACCATCCATGCGCCCGACCGGCCCCCCACTCACCGAGGCCTCTGTAGACTCCTCTGGTCCTTCATGGGCTGGGGACACAAGGCACCGTCTTCCTCTGGACGACCTGCGGGGCTCCCACTAGCACAAGGGGGCCCCGCTCTCCTGCAGGCACTGTCGGCCAGGTTGCTGGGTCACTCCGCCTCTCCTTCCGGCACCATGTGGACTGTTTTCCTCCCGGCCGCACGCATTACTCCTCCCGGGCTTCCTGCCGGTGCGCAGCTTCTTACTGCTTCCGGGGTCACTCCCTCCCACGGTCAGGCGGGGGTGCCCGGCTTCCGGGTTTTGCGCAACTGCGGCGCTCCGTCTCCCCGGGCTGCAGCGGTGGTTCCTTTTCGGTAGAGATGCGGGGTGGCACCCGCTTCCCGTAAGTAAGCAGAGAGCGGGGTGGGCACCCACGATGCACGCAATGCAGGGTGGGCACCTGCTTTCAAGGTACCGATGCGGGGTGGGCTCCCGCTCGGTTTCCAACACAAATTAGCGGCGATAACGCGGAGTGGGCTCCCGCTGGTCCCACGCCAAGTAGGCAAATCCCACACGGTGCAGCTTTGTGCTGCAGGCCACCAGCAGTCCTCCTGGGGCAGAAACACAGTGCTCATAAGCCCAAAAAGTCAAGCGCTCTTAAAAGGAAAAATAAAGCGCTCACAAGGGCAAAAGTCAAGCGCTCTGCAAAAATAAGTAAAGCGCTCTTCCAAAGGCAAAATAAAGCGCTCACAGGCGCTGTAGTCCAAAGTAAGCCCTTTAGGAAGAAGGGGGGGCAAAGGGCTGGGCCCAGGCAGGCCAGCTCACAGGGCCCTCCAGCAGGGAGGCAGTCCCTAGTGGCGGTTCCTCCTGGAGCCCAGCAGCAGCAGCAGGCCCCCCTCAAGTCAGGAACAGCACAACAGAGCGTTTTCATGGGGTCACAGCCCCTATATTTATATGCCCTTTTTCTTTGTGACACAGCACAGGGCTGGGGATACCAGTTAGAACTGGTTTGGGGGAGCTTTGGAGCACTTTGTTTTGCTCAGCTCCTCTCTCCTTTGTTAGGTGGGGGCTCAGGGATCAGACGCACCACAGGGGGCGGAGCCAGCATTGTGGAGGGAAGGCACAACCCTATTCAGGTCCCAGGTGCAACTCCTCCCTCCCATCTAGATGCAGATCTCTCTATTCAGCCCTGCGCTGACTCACCCTGCCCCTCCTGGAGCCACACACACCTCCCAGCCCCTGTCACTCACAAGCCAGACATGCAATTCACATCAGGCAGGCAGACACAGAGCACACATAAATGCCAACTTCTAAAAGTGGCATTTCTACACCAGTCATAATAAATCTGCGCACACCATTGCGCAGCATTTATTCACACAAATTCACACATACCAGACTTGACCACACTGCTCCTCTCATACCAGGAATTACCATGGACACACTTATCCCCCATGCATTCCTATGGGAGGGCAGGCCAATCTTACCACAAGTACACAGAGAACGCACGCACTTTCCACTGGACCACAGTGCGAAAGTGCCCAGAGGCCTAAAATCACGAACACTACACAGGGAAAAGGCTAAGAGACAGGCAAAAAGTTCAGGGGTGAACCTGCCAAAAGGGCCAAGTCCAACACAACCCCCTTCCAGCCAAAACGCAGGGTAGACCAATCACTGCCTTGATGGGCTTCCCTGCTTTGGGCGATAGAACACGGACGCGGGCCCGCAACGGTAGGGACACCCTCCGGTTCTATGCCACTCTGCACCCACGTTGTTCACTTTGTAAAAGTTCTCCGGACCAACTGGGCTACCCCACTGGTACTCCCTAGCTGTCCGCGGCCAGGACCAGGCCCTAGGCCATCCAGATGCCACTGGACTTGCCCATCCACAGAGTGGGGGGTAGTAACCCCTGGCACATAGTAGCCAATCTCCACTCTTCCCCTCATCAGGGCAGTTCTAAACTGCCACTGATCCTCCAGCCCAGGGTCCGCACCCTCAGGCTGACCAAAAGTCACGGGCGAGGCTCTCCTCCCCCTACCTCTTCTTCTAGGGTTCCGCACTCTCCTAATTGGAGAGGCATCCTCAGAACACAACTCTCCCACCAGTTCAGGACCTCTCTCCTAGAACTGGTCTCCCAACCTAGGGTTTAACCCCTCAGGTTGCACCGGGGTCAGAGGCGAGGGCTCCCTCCCTCTGCACCCCCTTCCAGAGTTCTGCACCCTCCCAACTGGAGCGGTACCCCTGGAAGATGAACCGGTCAGGACACTGGTTACAGACGTCCTTCCCTCCAGGTCAGGCTGATCCTGAACCTGGCCTCCCAACCTTGGGTCTAAACCCTTTGGCTGAGTACTTGCCTGGCACTCCAGGACTTCTGGGGACTCGCACAGTAGCCCCCCGAGGGTAACACATGACTCATGTGTCATGTGACAGTCTGCCTGGCGCAGATCTCCCGACCCCTGTCCACCTGACAGTGCGCGAAGATCCCCCAGGACAGACGTGGTGTCACCATGGTCACTTCTAGGAGACTCAGCCCTTCTGGCTGGTCCCTGACCCACTGGCTCTTCCACTGGGGAACACAGCCCCATGTCACCCCTCTCTCTGGACTTCTGTACCCTCCCAACTGGAGCGGCACCGCCAGACACCAGAACCACTGGAGCTCTATTTACAGACGCTCCAGGTTCTCCAGACACTAGGAGATCCTCCTCAAATGGACTAACAGGACAGCCTAGGCTCCCAACCTGGTGTTCCCTGAAGAAACCATCCAGGTTCTGAGACTGGGTTTCGGGCACCTGGGGACACTCAGTCCCACACTCACTCCTACTCCACTGAGACAGGACGTGAGCCCCTACACCCCTCCCACTACACTGAGACCTAGCTGGGCTACTCCGAACCTCTTCCCCAATACAGGACTGGAAGATACCTGAGCCACTACTTTTGGGATCACTCCCCAATGCCTCTTCAGAACCTTGGGCACTTTCCCAGAGGTCTGCCTCCCCTGCAAGCTCCCCTGGATCAGAAAACCCACACTCCAACAGGTGTTGGCGCAACCCCGGAAAACAACAACTGAGCAGGTGCTCTCTGATAACCAGATCGAACAGTCCGTGAAAATCCTGTTCCGTGTTAACCGTCACCCAATCAGCCAGTGCATCATTACATTCATCCACAAACTCCCCCAAGACTGGTGAGACAGTTTCCTACTGCCCCTGAACTTCAACCTGTACTCCTCTTCTTGGGAAACAGGTACCATACTCTGGGAACTGGGAATGGGACTACCTTCACTGGACTCCATATTGCTGCCACCACTGGACTCCACCCTCACTGGTGAATCCAGAAAACCACAACTGCACTCAGGGGATAATCTACCCTCCAGAGCTATTTTCTCCCTGGCAAAGGTCCTCTCAGCCTCCGCCATCCTCTCCTGCGCTAAGACCCTCTCGGTCTCGAACTTCTTCTCCTCCACACTCAGCTGCGCTATCTCCTTGGCATACTCTAACCTGAGCTTCTCCAAAGCCAGCTAATGCTCCCTTTCTTCCCTCCTATCTACCCACTCCTCTGGGGATAGGGAAAGGGATGGGGCGCTGCCCCCGACACTGGACCCAGCAAGGGACTCCCTATCTATGGGGTCTCCACTATCTACTGGCGTCCCTGTCTTGTCATTTTCTTCCTCCTCTTCAGACTCCTCAGGGCTCCCTCAGACCCACCACCCTCTTGGCGTGCAGCCAGGGCCCTCTTCTCCTCATTGTGCTCACGTTCCCATTCATCCTTTTGCCATTGGATCAGGTTTTCCCCTAAGTTTTGACTGGGTGTCTGACCCACTCACTGCTATGTCTCTCTCCTCACAGAACTCCACCAACTCCCACATACTGTATCTAAACAGACCACAAAAATTAAAAGCAGACTCTATTTTGGCAGGACGCTCAGGGACATGTGCAACACAGGAGACCTAGGTGTCTGAGCTGAAGCAAGAGTATACAATTTACAAATGACACTTTTAGGAGAAGAATTAAAATAAAACTCAGAACAATAATCCCCAAACACGTGATTATCTAAATGCAGAGTTTTGTAGTGCAGCCAGTTGTCGCTGTGGTACTGCGCAAACGCCAGTCCTATCCTCACCGCTGACAACCAATGTTAGAAATGGGATTTCTGGTTGGCTAAGGCTTGCGCCAAAGCCAGGCAGAAACCACCACTCTAGTCAGGGCAAGGGAGTTACACGCCGGAGATAACCCCTGCTCACCCCCTTGGTAGCATGGCACGAGCAGTCAGGCCTATCCCGGAGGCAATGTGTAAAGCGTTTGCGCAACACACTCACAGCAGCAACACACTAGGCACACCACAAAGGAAACTCCACACAAGGTTATATAAAAAATAGCCTTTGTATTATCATAAAACACATTAGATCATAATCACACAATGTACACTGTGCCAACTGGCACTAGGCAGTATTTACAGGGGACTATATACACCTGACAGGGCCAATTGGGCCACTGTCAGGACTATCACAAAGTGGAAAGAGTAAATGTAGAACTTGTAATAAAGGTAGGTCACAACCAGTAATTACTGACAAATACTGTACTCAGCATTATCCTGCCACATAAAAGAGGGGACACCTAAATCATATCAGGCATGAATCTCATTAGGCATAAATCTACATTAGGCCCAAACCTTATTAGCATCACACATTATGCACCAACCTCATACGTAAAAGCACATTAGGCAAGAATCATGGTGCATAAACACATTAGGTAATAATCATCATAAACACAGGGTGCCCCAATCGGGGGCACACAACCTGGAACTGGCCCCCAGGCCAACTGGCCTCTCACAGGGGCTCAAATGCCCTCTGTCCAGCAATGTCAGGGCTGGCTGCAACAGCAGCAAAGCAAAGTGCGCAGATGCACAGCCTAAACGTGGCAGCTGCCCACTAATTGCTGGGCAGCTGTGAACATGAGCCCGGGCACCAGCGTGCCTCCTGAGCCCCCCTCTGGGGCTCTGAACGAAATGCCCCCAAGGGAAAGAATGGGGCTGGCACTACTGTGCCCTGAGTCCCCCTCTGGGACTCTTCACAATCAAATTGCGCCAATGTTGCAGCTGCCGCTAACTGGCGTTGCAGCTGATGTAGAAATGGGCAATGGCACCACTAGTGCCTCGTGAGCCCCACCTTGGGACTCTGAAACACAACTTGCCCCCACGGTGCAACTGCCCTCTGTCCGGCGGGGCAGCTGCAAGAGCAGAACACAAAGGGGGCGAACCAACACTGCCACCATCCATGCGCCCGACCGGCCCCCACTCACCGAGGCCTCTGTAGACTCCTCTGGTCCTTCATGGGCTGGGGACACAAGGCACCGTCTTCCTCTGGACGACCTGCGGGGCTCCCACTAGCACAAGGGGGCCCCGCTCTCCTGCAGGCACTGTCGGCCAGGTTGCTGGGTCACTCCGCCTCTCCTTCCGGCACCATGTGGACTGTTTTCCTCCCGGCCGCAGGCATTACTCCTCCCGGGCTTCCTGCCGGTGCGCAGCTTCTTACTGCTTCCGGGGTCATTCCCTCCCACAGTCAGGCGGGGGTGCCCGGCTTCCGGGTTTTGCGCAACTGCGGCGCTCCGTCTCCCCGGGCTGCAGCGGTGGTTCCTTTTCGGTAGAGATGCGGGGTGGCACCCGCTTCCCGTAAGTAAGCAGAGAGCGGGGTGGGCACCCGCTCTCTATTTCTCCAAAACCGCGGGGTGGGCACCCGCTTTCAGTGGCGAAAGTGCGGGGTGGGCACCCACGATGCACGCAATGCAGGGTGGGCACCTGCTTTCAAGGTACCGATGCGGGGTGGGCTCCCGCTCGGTTTCCAACACAAATTAGCGGCGATAACGAGGGGTGGGCTCCCGCTGGTCCCACGCCAAGTAGGCAAATCCCACACGGTGCAGCTTCATGCTGCAGGCCACCAGCAGTCCTCCTGGGGCAGAAACACAGCGCTCATAAGCCCAAAAAGTCAAGCGCTCTTAAAAGGAAAAATAAAGCGCTCACAAGGGCAAAAGTCAAGCGCTCTGCAAAAATAAGTAAAGCGCTCTTCCAAAGGCAAAATAAAGCGCTCACAGGCGCTGTAGTCCAAAGTAAGCCCTTTAGGAAGAAGGGGGGGCAAAGTGCTGGGCCCAGGCAGGCCAGCTCACAGGGCCCTCCAGCAGGGAGGCAGTCCCTAGTGGTGGTTCCTCCTGGAGCCCAGCAGCAGCAGCAGGCCCCCCTCAAGTCAGGAACAGCACAACAGAGCGTTTTCATGGGGTCACAGCCCCTATATTTATATGCCCTTTTTCTTTGTGACACAGCACAGGGCTGGGGATACCAGTTAGAACTGGTTTGGGGGAGCTTTGGAGCACTTTGTTTTGCTCAGCTCCTCTCTCCTTTGTTAGGTGGGGGCTCAGGGATCAGATGCACCACAGGGGGCGGAGCCAGCATTGTGGAGGGAAGGCACAACCCTATTCAGGTCCCAGGTGCAACTCCTCCCTCCCATCTAGATGCAGATCTCTCTATTCAGCCCTGCACTGACTCACCCTGCCCCTCCTGCAGCCACACACACCTCCCAGCCCCTGTCACTCACAAGCCAGACATGCAATTCACATCAGGCAGGCAGACACAGAGCACACATAAATGCCAACTTCTAAAAGTGGCATTTCTACACCAGTCATAATAAATCTGCGCACACCATTGCACAGCATTTATTCACACAAATTCACACATACCAGACTTGACCACACTGCTCCTCTCATACCAGGAATTACCATGGACACACTTATCCCCCATGCATTCCTATGGGAGGGCAGGCCAATCTTACCACAAGTACACAGAGAACGCACGCACTTTCCACTGGACCACAGTGCGAAAGTGCCCAGAGGCCTAAAATCACGAACACTACACAGGGAAAAGGCTAAGAGACAGGCAAAAAGTTCAGGGGTGAACCTGCCAAAAGGGCCAAGTCCAACACTGTGATAAACATGGAGCTGACACGAAAACATAGGTGTGTAAAGAGTGTTTATTTACAATAAGTATATGTGACAGGGAAGTGATTATTTACAAAAAGGTGCAAAGTCAATCAATGAGTTGTCAGTGATGGTAGACGAGACAATAGAGTAGTCACCACATTGATGTGGTGACACTGTCCAACAGACACCTGCCATCAACATGGCAGTGTGGGTAAGGATAGTCAACAAAGTCAATGGCAAGGTGAAGAGAGGTGCCATCATGGCTGGCTCATTGACTGGCGTTTGGCTGGTGCTTTGCCACGTGATCCTCCCGTGTTTTTCCTCGGACAGCCCCTTGAGCGTTTGGCAGGGGGGGCCTCTGCTGTGGGATCAGCAGTGTCTGAGGACTCATCCTGTTCCAGCTCACCCCTCTCTGTGGCCGCAGGTGAGGTGGTGGGACTGTCATCCTTCGTGCCACTGGAGGGAGGTTGAGCTGTCCTTTGGGCAGCAGGCCTGTCCCTCAGAACACTGATCCACAATAAATACTCCCCTTATACCCTAACCGTGTAGTTCGGTTATTAGAATACAAACAGATACTGGTTGATTAATGGTGGAATGTCCTTAAATGAAGCTGATGATTATACACCACTCTAAAATGGCGAAGGAGGCAACTCCTTTTGTTTTATATTCCCTCACACACCCTAGTGGTGTCATGCTTCATCATCGGGACACCCCGAAGCCTATAAGTCGGGGTGGGCTCAACCGTATTGTAGGGAGCTCTTAAAGAATTGTTTGGCCAGGGGTTAAAGATTAAAAATCCACTGGCAGATCCCGGTTTCCCTTTATTTTTGGATCTGTCAAGGATATTAAAATAAAGAAGAATAAGGTCATTGGGATATTATGGTCCTAAGACCCTAAAGCCAACATGTTTCAGTCCAATTCAAGCCCAAAATATGGTGCAGGACTTTCTTCAGGGCGATAACGTTGTCCCCCTGGAAGGGTAGTAATAAGGAATTTCCCTATACTCATTTTATTAAAGGGCAGAAAGCTGCTCACTTTGTTTGACACAATCTTGAAGATTTATAGATCACTCAATCTGTAAAAAGACAAAGATAACGACAAAACAAACACCACACCATTGTTATAGGCATGTATACAGTATCTGATATCACAAGTAGTGAAGATTGACATCACCCTCTGTGCCAATTATGCCCGAGGGTGATAAAGCACAGCAACAAGCATGCTAATACAGTATACGTAACGCATGCTCATTCGTAGGTCTATATCACACTCTAGAACGTGCGCATAATTGTGGTGTAGCGGCTGATAGTCGCATACTAACAATCTCTAAACCAATTTGCGTGCCTTGATTGTTTGTGAAAAATTGTGAAAAAACATACAATCGCATTCATACCGCTGTTAAAATGCCGTAAAAATACATACAGGACACATAAAATACCGAGTCTTACCCCATATAGGGAGAGGTTAAACTTCTCGTGGGACCTCCCTTAGAAATGGGGTAGCCCTGTAGTCAGACACTGGTGCCGTGAAAAAGGATCGAAAAAGTCCACGGTCAGATTTATCCAAATGATGTGATTAAGGTAGGAAATGAAATGAAATAAACAAAACCAAAAAACATGCGTCAATAAATGCGGAAGACAAGACCTCCGTGTTGGAGATGCATGCACTCATACCTGTTTCCGGCGTTCTTTCATTCATTTTACTCACGTCATCAAGGGTCCTGCCCCGTAGTGTGACCTGTTCGGTGTGGGTCCCAGCGGCTTGCGGCAACCGGGAACCTACACTCGCTGCTTCTTAAAAGGACGCTCTGATTGCCGCGCCTACTTCCGCGGTCATAACAGGTTCTATCCTGACCACCCCATGGACTCTGGGAAATGTAGTTTATAAATACCCCGAGTTAAGGTACTGAAGCAGCCACTTCAGCACACTCATATGGAAAACCCGATGCTTGTACACTTATTTATTAACAGATTCTATATTTTGGTATAGGACCTCAATGATGTTAGTGTTCACACTGTTTGCATAACAAAGAGTCCCAAACCAATCGTTAAAGCAAGGGCACGTGAAGTAAACATCAAATCTACCATATAAACTTTATGATTCTCGTGTTGTGCGTGCGTCATAAACACGTATGCCCTTCAGATTATGGGAACAGTAGTTCCCTCGTTATACTAATGTATAAACAGTCATATGATAGTGTTGTCGCGCATCAGCGTTACACTGTAGTTATTCATATAGCAATTTTAAATCCCTTGTCAAACAATAACTATTGTGAAATAACCGCTTGTGATGCCGGTTAGTTGATGTAAATATAGTGAAAGTATTCTCAGCGAATTTACCATGCTAGAATTAAATAATTAAGTTGAAAAACCTGAGTTAAAGAACCTAATGCTCAGTAGGGTGTGTCAATATAGTGTCACAGATAGGGGAATACAATCCCAACTAATGCTAAGTAAGTGTTGGGTTCAATTTCAGTATCCATATAAAGTGTTTTTAATTCATCTGGTCTTGTTAAGTTGGTGCCAGGGAATAGAATCATTTAACCCGTGGATGTATGTTTTTAATCGATGTACCCAACGCTGCTCCCTCTCCAAAAGTCTTCTAGTTACATCGCCTTCTCCTGTGACTTTTTCAATTATTGTCCAACATAAATCCTTATCAGAGTGTTTCATCTCCACATAATGGGATGTTAATCTTGTTGCTGTGATCGACCTTCTGATTGTACTCCTATGTTCGCTTATGCGCACCTTTATTTTTCTCCCAGTCATGCCGATATACATTAGTTGGCATGGGCATTTGATCATGTATATAACCTTATCACTGTTACAATTAGTATGGGTCCGCTGTTCCCATGGGTGATGCATGCCCAAGTCAATTTCTTTTGTATGTTTCGTGAACTCACATACAACACATGACCCACATGGATAGTGTCCAGTGACCGAAGGTTGATCCCAGAGAGTTAATTGGTGAGTTATTTTTGATCTCTTCAGGTCTGTGTGTATCAAGGAGTCTCTAAGGCTTTTGTTTCTTCGAAATGAAAACATAGGTTTTTCATATTTAAGTTTGTTAGATGTAAGGATTTCCCACTTTTTGTTGATGATTTTCTTAATGTCGTTGGATGATGTATTATATGTTGTAACACAAAAAATTGTATCTTTCACCTCCTTTGAGTTTGTATCCAGTAACGCATCCCTCGGGGTATTGCGAGATCTTTTCATTGCTTTCTCAATAATTCTTTTAGGATATGCTCTTTGTTCCAATTTCTTCGACAATATTTCAGCTTCCATCTTATAATCTTGAAGATCCTGGCAGTTTCTGCGTATGCGCAGTAATTGGCCTATGGGTAGATTTTCCCTGAGAGAGCGTGGATGTGCGCTTTCAAAATGTAACAGACTGTTTTTGTCCGTTGGTTTTGTATACAAAGAACTGACCAGGCTGTTGTTATTAGCCCGGATCTTAACATCCAAAAACGAGACCTCCTCGTGGTTGTAAGTCATGGTAAACTTTAAATGTGGATTCAGTTGGTTCAGCCATTTATGGAAATTAGCCAAAGTTGTTGAATTACCATTCCATATCATCAGGACGTCGTCGATGTATCGCCACCACTTACTGATGTTATTAGAGTAAGGGTTGGTGGGCCAAATGTGTTGTTCTTCCATTTGGCCCACATACAGACACGCTATGCTAGGCGCGAAGGTGCTGCCCATTGAAGTGCCATGAACCTGGAGATATAGCTGTTCCTCGAACCTAAAGAAATTCTCCACAAGAGGAGAGCATCCGGGTTATTGAGAACCTTCTGAAACAAGAAAATTGGACCTGGGATGCCCCTGTAGATTGAGTCATTACACTGATGCGCTTAGCACTCATGGAGAATTTCTTTAGGTTCGAGGAACAGCTATATCTCCAGGTTCATGGCACTTCAATGGACAGCACCTTCGCGCCTAGCATAGCGATGTCTGTATGTGGGCCAAATGGAAGAACAACACATTTGGCCCACCAACCCTTACTCTAATAACATCAGTAAGTGGTGGCGATACATCGACGACGTCCTGATGATATGGAATGGTAATTCAACAACTTTGGCTAATTTCCATAAATGGCTGAACCAACTGAATCCACATTTAAAGTTCACCATGACTTACAACCACGAGGAGGTCTCGTTTTGGATGTTAAGATCCGGGCTAATAACAACAGCCTGGTCAGTTCTTTGTATACAAAACCAACGGACAAAAACAGTCTGTTACATTTTGAAAGCGCACATCCACGCTCTCTCAGGGAAAATCTACCCATAGGCCAATTCCTGCGCATACGCAGAAACTGCCAGGATCTTCAAGATTATAAGATGGAAGCTGAAATATTGTCGAAGAAATTGGAACAAAGAGCATATCCTAAAAGAATTATTGAGAAAGCAATTAAAAGATCTCGCAATACCCCGAGGGATGCGTTACTGGATACAAACTCAAAGGAGGTGAAATATACAATTTTTGTGTTACAACATATAATACATCATCCAACGACATTAAGAAAATCATCAACAAAAAGTGGGAAATCCTTACATCTAACAAACTTAAATATGAAAAACCTATGTTTTCATTTCGAAGAAACAAAAGCCTTAGAGACTCCTTGATACACACAGACCTGAAGAGATCAAAATAACTCACCAATTGACTCTCTGGGATCAACCTTCGGTCACTGGACACTATCCATGTGGGTCATGTGTTGTATGTGAGTTCACGAAACATACAAAAGAAATTGACTTGGGCATGCATCACCCATGGGAACAGCGGACCCATACTAATTGTAACAGTGATAAGGTTATATACATGATCAAATGCCCATGCCAACTAATGTATATCGGCATGACTGGGAGAAAAATAAAGGTGCGCATAAGCGAACATAGGAGTACAATCAGAAGGTCGATCACATCAACAAGATTAACATCCCATTATGTGGAGATGAAACACTCTGATAAGGATTTATGTTGGACAATAATTGAAAAAGTCACAGGAGAAGGCGATGTAACTAGAAGACTTTTGGAGAGGGAGCAGCGTTGGGTACATCGATTAAAAACATACATCCACGGGTTAAATGATTCTATTCCCTGGCACCAACTTAACAAGACCAGATGAATTAAAAACACTTTATATGGATACTGAAATTGAACCCAACACTTACTTAGCATTAGTTGGGATTGTATTCCCCTATCTGTGACACTATATTGACACACCCTACTGAGCATTAGGTTCTTTAACTCAGGTTTTTCAACTTAATTATTTAATTCTAGCATGGTAAATTCGCTGAGAATACTTTCACTATATTTACATCAACTAACCGGCATCACAAGCGGTTATTTCACAATAGTTATTGTTTGACAAGGGATTTAAAATTGCTATATGAATAACTACAGTGTAACGCTGATGCGCGACAACACTATCATATGACTGTTTATACATTAGTATAACGAGGGAACTACTGTTCCCATAATCTGAAGGGCATACGTGTTTATGACGCACTGCACAACGCGAGAATCATAAAGTTTATATGGTAGATTTGATGTTTACTTCACGTGCCCTTGCTTTAACGATTGGTTTGGGACTCTTTGTTATGCAAACAGTGTGAACACTAACATCATTGAGGTCCTATACCAAAATATAGAATCTGTTAATAAATAAGTGTACAAGCATCGGGTTTTCCATATGAGTGTGCTGAAGTGGCTGCTTCAGTACCTTAACTCGGGGTATTTATAAACTACATTTCCCAGAGTCCATGGGGTGGTCAGGATAGAACCTGTTATGACCGCGGAAGTAGGCGCGGCAATCAGAGCGTCCTTTAAGAAGCAGCGAGTGTAGGTTCCCGGTTGCCACAAGCCTCTGGGACCCACACCGAACAGGTCACACTACGGGGCAGGACCCTTGATGACGTGAGTAAAATGAATGAAAGAACGCCGGAAACAGGTATGAGTGCATGCATCTCCAACACGGAGGTCTTGTCTTCCGCATTTATTGACGCATGTTTTTTGGTTTTGTTTATTTCATTTCATTTCCTACCTTAATCACATCATTTGGATAAATCTGACCGTGGACTTTTGATCCTTTTTCACGGCACCAGTGTCTGACTACAGGGCTACCCCATTTCTAAGGGAGGTCCCACGAGAAGTTTAACCTCTCCCTATATGGGGTAAGACTCGGTATTTTATGTGTCCTGTATGTACTTTTACGGCATTTTAACAGCGGTATGAATGCGATTGTATGTTTTTTCACAATTTTTCACAAACAATCAAGGCACGCAAATTGGTTTAGAGATTGTTAGTATGCGACTATCAGCCGCTACACCACAATTATGCGTACGTTCTAGAGTGTGATATAGACCTACGAATGAGCATGCGTTACGTATACTGTATTAGCATGCTTGTTGCTGTGCTTTATCACCCTCGGGCATAATTGGCACAGAGGGTGATGTCAATCTTCACTACTTGTGATATCAGATACTGTATACATGCCTATAACAATGGTGTGGTGTTTGTTTTGTCGTTATCTTTGTCTTTTTACAGATTGAGTGATCTATAAATCTTCAAGATTGTGTCAAACAAAGTGAGCAGCTTTCTGCCCTTTAATAAAATTAGTATAGGGAAATTCCTTATTACTACCCTTCCAGGGGGACAACGTTATCGCCCTGAAGAAAGTCCTGCACCATATTTTGGGCTTGAATTGGACTGAAACATGTTGGCTTTAGGGTCTTAGGACCATAATATCCCAATGACCTTATTCTTCTTTATTTTAATATCCTTGACAGATCCAAAAATAAAGGAAACCAGGATCTGCCAGTGGATTTTTAATCTTTAACCCCCTGGCCAAACAATTCTTTAAGAGCTCCCTACAATACGGTTGAGCCCACCCCGACTTATAGGCGTCGGGGTGTCCCGATGATGAAGCATGACACCACTAGGGTGTGTGAGGGAATATAAAACAAAAGGAGTTGCCTCCTTCGCCATTTTAGAGTGGTGTATAATCATCAGCTTCATTTAAGGACATTCCACCATTAATCAACCAGTATCTGTTTGTATTCTAATAACCGAACTACACGGTTAGGGTATAAGGGGAGTATTTATTGTGGATCAGTGTTATATAACGGGAGGGTGTACTCCTCTTTCAAAGTTTCTCTCGGCCCTTCAAGTAGTGAGAGGTTCTTCCTTCGCTACATTAGTGTATTACTGTCCCTCAGAACACCCACAAGCTGGCCCAAGAGGTCCACGATTTGGCCCATATGCGTGTCCATGGACCTCAGCAGCAGGCGGACCTCACGCACTTCTTCCAGAACCTGGCCCATCTGTCCCTGGGTTTGTTCATAGGCCCCAATGACTCTGGCGATGTTGGCCAGTGCTTCGGCCCCAGCGCCCTGTTGGATTTGTCGCCCAGTTGCCCTCCCACCTGCCCTGCTGTCCCGGACCTGTGGCATCACCACTCGACGTACCCGCTGACTCTCCCTGCCCTCCTCAGATTGTGGGGTGGTGTGGGTATCCTCTGAGGCAGGGACAGTGTTGCAGGCAGCACTGGTGGTGGTGGTGGTGGAGGCCGCCCAGGTCATTACAGCAGGGGTCAGCGCAGTTGTTGATGCTGAGGTGGTGGTGGTGGGGACAGTGGGGGCATGGGACCTGGTGCGCCCTGGCAGGCCTGATGGGTCAGGTTCTGGGTCCGCATCCGAGGAATTTAGGGAGTCTGCATCCGAGAGTCCATGTTCCGGGGTGGGAGACTGGCTCTGCAGGTTGGTGTTGTCATCTGCAGCAGTCAATTCTTGGTCACCTGTCGAACAGAGAGTAAATGGTCATTGAAGTGCACCCCACAAGCTTGGTGTTAGATGTTTGGATGTTACATGTTATACACCACACAGTTTACATTGAGATCACTTTGTATGGCTGCACGGTACTGAGCATCATGACATGATGTGGAGGTACATACATTACTTGTCCATGGTGTGACATGTCAATAGATACCATGCTCCACGTACAGATTGTGTGATTACAAAGACATGTCGTCATCTAACCACTAGCAGCACAACAACTTTATGTGAAGCGTATTTGTTGTTTACTCTGCATGGAAGACTTTCATTCTGAGCATGTACTAGCCATTGTTATCTCATGCATCCCTCTGTCATATCATGTGCTTTGCTTTCTTTTTACAACTGACCATGCTTGTTTTGTTTTCATATGGGCCTTGATGCTCTGCCCCCATGGCACTTACAGATAGCATTCAGTGCTGTGCATGATTGTGCCCTGAATTTCTTCTACATGCGACTTTGTGGTTCAAACTTTAATTTCTGTGACAGTTACATACGCTTAGCTGTCTGCACACTGGAAGTGGCTATTGGATCTATGCCAAGTTGGGTGGGATGTGAGGGCTGGTGTGGTCATATGGCTCCATGCTTTTTGAGAGACATGGCAGGGTGCATGCACTGTCTACCTACCTGTTCTGTGGCACAGTTGGGGGGAATTGCTGACACATGGTTGTGGGTGTGTGCCATCTTGCTCAGCTGTGGGACAAGGGGGCCTGGTGGGAGTTGTAGTGCTGGCTTGCCACCCACAAACACCCCTCCCTGTGAAAATGGCTACCTACCTGTAAGTTTGATGAGTAAAATACAATGGCTGCCACATGCTTATGGGTGGGGGGAGTGCTCCATCCTGCTGAGCTGTGGGACAATGGGGCCTGGTGGGAGTTGTAGTGCTGGCTTGCCACCCACAAACACCCCTCCCTGTGAAAATGGCTACCTACCTGTAAGTTTGATGAGTGAAATACAATGGCTGCCACATGCTTATGGGTGGGGGAATGCTCCATCCTGCTGAGCTGTGGGACAAGGGGCCTGGTGGGAGTTGTAGTGCTGGCTTGCCACCCACAAACACCCCTCCCTGTGAAAATGGCTACCTACCTGTAAGTTTGATGAGTGAAATACAATGGCTGCCACATGCTTATGGGTGGGGGGAGTGCTCCATCCTGCTGAGCTCTGGGACAAGGGAGCCTGGTGGGAGTTGTAGTGCTGGCTTGCCACCCACAAACACCCCTCCCTGTTAAGATGGCTACCTACCTGTTAGTTTGGTTGGTGAGGTACAATGGCTGCCACATGTTTCTGGGTGTGGGGTGGAGTGCTCCAGCTTGCTCAGCTGTGGGACAAGGGGGCCTTGTGGGAGTTGTAGTGCTGGCTTGCCACCCACAAACACCCCTCCCTGTGAAGATGGCTACCTACCTGTAAGTTTGATGAGTGAAATACAATGGCTGCCACATGCTTATGGGTGGGGGGGAGTGCTCCATCCTGCTGAGCTGTGGGACAAGGGTGCCTGGTGGGAGTTGTAGTGCTGGCTGCCTGTCCACAAACACCCCTCCCTGTTAAGATGGCTACCTCCCTGTAAGTTTGGTTAGTGAAATACAATGGCTGTCAAATGGTTGGGGGTGTGAGGAGTGCTCCATCGTGCCCAGCTGTGGCACAAAGGGGCCTGGTGGGAGTTATTTTTATTTATTTATTTATTTCATTTATAAAGCGCTCTATCACCTAACAGGCATCCTGGCGCTGACATTAAAAAGTGCACGTTAAGAGTAATGCTACACGGGAAACTGACAACAGATTATGCTTTGGGGAAGAGCCAAGTTTTTAGTCTCTTCCTGAAAGGGAGAAGATCCCTCAGTTGTCTCAGTTCTAGTGGGAGTTTATTCCATAATCTGGCGGCAGAGACACTGAAGGCTCTGCCACCAGATTTCATTTTGTTGAATCTTGATATTTTAACCAATCTGGCCGAGGAGGAGCGAAGGCTTCTCTCAGGTACATACCAAGCAAACTTCGTCTGCATAGATACTGGTCCAAACCCATGCAGGGCCTTAAAAACTATGCAGAGGGATTTGAACTGAATTCTCTGCATTATCGGGAGCCAATGCAGCTCCGCCAAAGCCAATGAAGAGGAGGAACCTCTGGGCCTCCCCAAGGCTAGCTTGGCTGCTGTTGACTGAATCCTCTGGAGCCTATCTATTAGATTTCTCGGGGACTCCAGCAGCCGCGCATTACAATAATCCAATCTGCTTAATATAGTGCTTTGTACTACCAACGCTCGCGCGTGAGTAGGCAACAGAGGAAAAATTTTCCGCAGAATTCTAATAATGGCGAAGCAGCTTCCCACAGTTTTGTTAACCTGTGACTCCAACGTCAGTTTATTGTTAAACATAATGCCCAGATTTCGTACCTTCTCAACAGGCCTCAGTACAGTAGATGTAGCTAGGGGCCAAAAATTTACGGGCAGCGCTGATGGAACCTATCCCACTGAGCAATAGAGAACCTCGGTTTTTCCGGCGTTAAATTGCAATGAATTCTCCCTCAACCACTGAGCTGTGGCACTCAGGCAGTCATGAAACACCTCCAAAGATGTCGACTGTACTCCCTCTAAGGAGAGAATCAGTTGCGTGTCATCCGCATAATTTACGATGTTAATGTTATGCGCCCTTATGACCGCAATCAGGGGTTTCATGTAGATATTAAATATAAACGGGCTAATTGCAGAGCCCTGAGGCACGCCATGCGTGATGTTAGTAAAGTCAGACTGGTAAGGAGGGAGGGCCACCGCTTGTCTCCTCTCTGAGAGGAAGGATTGAAACCAACTCAAGGCCAAGCCTGCTACTCCTACCTCCCTGAGCCTCCCCAGCAGGATAGCGTGGTTGACCGTGTCGAATGCGGCAGACAGGTCAAGCAGAATAAGAACTACTGCTTGACCTCTGTCTGCACGCATCCGAAGCTCATCCATCACGGTCACCAAAGCAGTCTCAGTGCCATGAGCAGGCCGAAAACCAAATTGCACATCCTCTAAGATTTTATTGGTTTCCAGATATTTCGAGAGAGCTTTGCTAACCACACTCTCTACGATCTTTGCTGGGAAAGGCAACAGGGAGATAGGCCTGTAGTTTTTAGGGCAGGCTGGGTCCAATGTGGACTTCTTTAAGAGAGGTGTCACCAATGCCTGTTTCCAACAGGTCGGTACCACTCCGCTAAGAAGAGACTGATTACAAATGAGCCGGAGTATAGGGAACAACTCTGCTCCAAACTCCTTCCAAATTTTCTGTGGCAGAGGGTCCAAAGTTGATCCAGAAGAAATTTCTAGGGCCACTTTACCAAAGTCCTCTACTGACAGTATCTCGAAATCAGTTAAGGTATTGATGAGCTGAGTCTCTCTTCCTCTAGTTATTTTATCTGTGCCAATCAGATCGCTGCCACTAGAACCATTAACCTCTAGGTCTTCTAACTCAACTTGCCGAAGATCCCCACCGAGGTCGTCAATGATAGTTTTAATTTTGTCACTGAAAAACCTCGCAAGACTATCACAAAGGTCTTGTGTGGGAGGCGTCTGGTTCTTGGCACAGTCAGGACTGATTAAATTATTCAGTATGTTAAAAATGCTTCTGGATTTATTAGGAGCATTCAGAATAGCATTGGAAAAATAGTCTGCTTTAACAATATTTCTTTCTTTCTTATAACCAGTAATCACAATTTTCCAGGTGTCTTTGTCCTTGTCATCATACGTCCTTCTCCACTTTCTCTCCGCCTGCTTGCAGTCAAGTTTCAATTTTTTTAATTTATCGTTGAACCAAGGGGCCGAGGGTCTGCCCACTCTCTTATGATTTTTTAATGGGGCAGTTAAATCCAGTGTAGAGGTGATCAGTGAACAAAGGGTCACATAGTTTTCCTCCACCTGCTTATCTACCGAGAAACAATCCTCAAGATAAAACACAGGGGATATACCTCTCTTTCTTAAGAGGGCCTTCCAGTCTCTACTGACATAGTTACTTATAATACTGGCTACCTGATTATTACAAGTGGGATTATGCACTTGAAATTTAATCAAATAATGATCGGACCAACCCATAGGCAAAATGTCCAAGATATTAAGTACATGGTCCTCCGAGAAAATTAGATCAAGTGTATGTCCTCCCTTATGTGTTGGTTTAACAACCCGCTGGTATAGGTTAAAACCTTCACATGATTGGAGGACATTGTTATAGCCAGAGTCAAGGGTTCCATTGAGCCAAAGATTAAAATCCCCCAAAATCATTAGTCTGGTATGTGTGGCAGCCATGTTACTAATAGTCTCAATCGAAGACTGCTGCTGCTGCACACTAATAGCCCCTGGGGGTCTATAAGACAATCCCCGTCAATATATGACCATTAGCATCTTTAATAGCAAATCCTAGCATTTCAAATCCCTCAATTACGTCAATATCTATTATGACAATATTCCATGATTCTTTAAAAATCACCCCAACTCCTCCTCCCCTCCCACTCTGTCTAGGTTTATGACAGATTTTATACCCAGGCGGACAGGCCAAGCCTAGTTGTAGTGCTGGCTGCCTGTCCACAAACACCCCTCCCTGTTGAGATGGCTACCTACCTGTTAGTTTGATGTGAGCAAACCCCCATCCCTGTTAAGATGGCTACCTACCTGTAAGTTTGGTTGGTGAAATACAATGGCTGCCACATGCTTCTGGGTGTGGGGGGAGGGCTCCATCTTGCTCAGCTGTGGGACAAGGGGGCCTGGTGGGAGTTGTAGTGCTGGCTTGCCAACCACAAACACCCCTGCCTGTTGAGATGGCTACCTACTTGTTGGTTTGATGAGGGCAATGCAATGGCTGCCACATGCTTCTGGGTGGGGGGAGTGCTCCATCCTACTCAGCTGTGGGACAAGGGGGCCTTGTGGGAGTTGTAGTGCTGGCTGCCTGTACACATGCCCCCATGGTAAGGTTGCTGGCTACCTTTGGGGTGAATCAGAGGGAGTGAATGTTGAATCTGTGAGACATGTGTTGGGGAGTGTGTGGTGCACATGAATGCATTTGGGCCGAGGAGGTGTAACTTTGTAGTTGTGCAAGAGTACATAGCAGTGTGATGGTAGACATTTGTTGTTACTTACCAGCCTCCACTCCCCCGGGTATTCCTGTGAGACTCTCTGGATGCAGTATGGCAAGCACCTTCTCCTCCCATGCGGTGAATGTTCTTAGTGGAATGGGAGGGTCACCGCCAGTCATCTGAGCCAGCTTGCAGTTCTTGTTGTTCTTCTCTTTCACCTTGCTCTTGAGGTCATGCCACCGCTTCACGATCTCCTTCTTGGTGCGCGGGACAGTCCCTACTGCATTGACCTTGCTGACTATCCTTCCCCACATTTGTGTTCTGGTGGCTAATGGTGTATGTTGGACCAGGTTTCCAAACACTTGTGGTTCTACTCTGATTACCTCATCTACCATGACTGACAACTCATTGCCAGTGAATTTGGGAATTTTCTTCTGTGCCATGGTGTGTGATGTGCAAATGGGTTACAGGTGCAGGTGTGAGAGTGGTGGTGGTGATGTAAGTGGTGTGTGTGTGTGTTGTTGTGCTGGTGAGATGTGTGGTGGTTTGCCTCTCCTTTGTGCTGTATGGTTGGTTCCTTCAGTGGTAGAGTATTGCAAAGGATTCTGGTCAGGGAAGGGGCTGGTTTTATACTCAGCTATGTGGGTGTGTCATAATGGAGTATTCCTGTCAGGTGTGTTGTGTGGGTTGACCTGGGATTTGTATTTTTTTAGTTGCCATGGGGATGTGTTATTGGGGTGTGTTAGGTGTTTTTTGAGGCTGTGCCAGTTTAATGGGTACACTTGGTGGGCTTGTTGTGTCTTTTTTTTGTCGACCGCCATAATTGTTCCGGAGCGGCCGCAGCAGTGGGTATACAACCGCCCTTCTGCCGGCTCTCCCATTCATCACTGGTTGCGATCGCGGCAGTCGGAAACAGCGGATCGTTCCGCTGTCACCTCAATGGTATCCTAATTTCACGTGCGGTCAATACGCTGGCCGTGCGGCGGTTTTGGGTTTTTCCAACACGAATCCGACCGCCGCGGATGGATTTTCACCTGCTCCGCACGCTACCGGCGGTCTTTCTTGGCATCGTTACGCCGCAGTCGGATTTTTCTGGCGGTTGATCTTAATCGGACCGCCGGTTTTTCTGCGGTACATGCGGACGGTTCATTTCCGCGTCCGCAGCGGTCGGAATGGTTTTCTGTCCGCCATCCTAATCAGGCCCTTAGTTTTAACAAATGAATTAATAAACTGCAAAGGCAGCAATTTTTATCCTTCTCAAGGGGAAGAAGGAAAATGATAACATTATTATAAAGGAGGTGAACAAGATGGAAAGCGACCATGAAAAAGCAACAGTCTCATAAGATCTGGATAAATCTACAGAAGCTGTCATAAATAAAGACACAAGAAGGTTTTGGCATATAATTAATATTTCAACTGGGAATAGGACCAGGCCTAAAATTAGCGCAATCCCAAGTAGCAAGTCGTGCTTGTATATTTTGAGCCTTTATTCAGTCAACCATCTACCTGATGAGGATTTTCTATCCTTGGCGGTTACCCCCTCTGATGAGAGAGAAATAGTAACTCCCTCTGGGGCACAGATCGAAGTAATCATACATAATGCAAGACCATCAGCAGATAGGGGCCCTGAAATATGTAATATACTGGTCTACACCTCATTCATTGATTTCTCCACAGCTTTTGACCATGTAGACGTTCCACTGTTTGGCAAAAGCTTAGATTTTTAAAAATCTCTAATTACCTGCTTAACCTTATTACTGTACTTTATTCTTTTACCTGGTGCCATGTACGTCTTGTGGGAGACTGTGGATTAATACTAAAATACTGACAAACAATGCCCTTAAACAAGGCTGCCTGTTAGCCCCTCTATTATTCTCCCTTTATTTTTTTATTTATCATCAGCTCTGACTGCATCGGGTGGTGATGACCCAAAGTTGGGTCATAGTAATATTACTTCACTGCTCTATGCGGACGACATTGTGATCCTGAACCTAACTCTTTTTTTTTTTTTTTTAATACTTTTATTAAGAAATTTGGCATGGATACAGTAAGGTCATAACAATACATCTATACTTGGAAATTAAGGGTGCATTAAGACATCGGGGTTCTCTTATCACAATATAATAGCGTGAGCCGCGGAGGTGTGTGATTACCCAATATTTTCATCAACATCGTCTCTACCCGCTGGCGGCACACAAAGCTCCCCCCGGAAGGTATTCCAAAGTCCCCATATCTGTGACCATTTCTGCGGGCAGCCTCTGGAAACATAGATAGGTTTCTCAGTCACCATACACCAGTCCATGTCTTTGGTCCATTCCACTATACTCGGCGGACTCGGAGCCCCCCACAGTCGAGCGATGTTCCGCTTAGCCACCATGAACCCCAATGTGATCCAAATCCGCTCTTTGGCAGTGAAGTCAGTAGAATCCCATATGTTCAACAAGATTAATTTGATGCTACACTGTATCGGCTGCCCCAAGGCTTCCCCCATCCTGGATACCACCCTCTCCCAGAATGCCTGGATTTCCGCACATTCCAAAAGTATATGTATGAAGGTGCCCTCTTGGCCGCAGTGTCATGTACATCCAGTGTCCTGGGCGTATCCCATACGGACCAGTGAGGATCTGGACAAATATATCCTATGGAGGATCTTTAACTGGACCAATCGGAGTCTCGAGGAGATGGCAACCTCACGCGGAGAAGCCACTGCAGCCCGCCATTCCTCATCGTCCATGCCCGCGACATCATGGTCCCATTTACCTCTTAATTGAATTAAGGGATCAGTCATGTTATTAATGAGCTTTTTATATATAAGAGATATGGCTTTTTCCTTTCAGGTCACCATCTAAAATCCTGTCCTCCAGAGGGGAGGAGTCAGGAAGGATCGTACCCCTGGGGAGAGCCGCGTGCAGCGCGTGTCGAATTTGAAGGTAGCGGAACTGCTCCGAGTCGGCCATTTCAAATTCCTGACGCAACTGAGAGAAGGGCATGACTCCACCCGATTTCCAAAGGTCCCCTAGTCTAGAAATGCCTATGGTATCCCACTTGTCAAAGCCCAATGAGCGCGACAAACGGCCCAAACGGTCACAATGCCAAAGTGGCGTGGCTTGAGTGAGCCTGCCCTCCCAACCCAGGCTTTTAGTAGCGTCCCCCCATATCTGCACCGCATGCGTGGTCAGGCCGGTCAGGGCGAGTTTTCGAAAGTTCGTGTATAACGCCCCCTCAAACCCTCCCCCGGGAAGGAGCCAGCGATCAATCCGAAAGGCCGGGTCATCATGCCGTCTATAGGTGCACTGGTTAATGGCAGCGAGCTGCGAGGCCCAGTAATATCTTTTTATATCTGGGAGTCCGATACCCCCATCAAACCACCCCAAGGTGAGCTTATGTGTGGCGATACGGGGGGGTCTACCCTCCCAGAGCAGATCTCGCAACGTGCCATCCAATTCCTTAAAGAAGGACCCCACTACCGGGAGGGGGTATTTTGTAACACGTATAGGAATCGGGGGAGGGACATCATCTTAAATAATGCCGCTCGTCCCAAAAGGGTCAGGGGTAGTGATCTCCAGTGCAAGACGTCAGATTTAAACCGTGCGAGTGGTGGCCGGAGATTAGCGTCATAAAATCTCGACAGGTCTTTGGATACCCATATTCCCAGATACTTAAAGCCGTCTAGAGCTTCTGTCAGTTGGCAACCCCTGGGGAGGCGAGGACGCCGTCCGCTAAGAATGTAAAACAATGATTTGGACCAGTTAATTACGTAGCCAGCGTACCCGCCGAAGGTCTTGAATATATCCATCACCACGTTCAGAGACGCCTCCGGGGAGGCAAAATACAGGAGAATATCGTCAGCATATAATGATATGCGGTCCTCCCATCCATGCGTCCATTTAAGGCCCCGAAGGGCTGGGCTCTGACGGATCCAGGCTGCCAGAGGCTCCAAGGCCAAGGCGAAGAGAAGCGGTGATAGGGGACAGCCTTGCCTGGTACCCCTACCAAGGGAAAAGACAGGGGATGCCCGAGTGTTAACAACCACTTGTGCCAGTGGTTGACAATACAGGAGTCGGACCCATGCAATAAATTCCGGGCCCAGTCCCATCTTACGAAGCACTGCGAACATATAGGGCCACTCAATGGTGTCGAAGGCCGAGGCAGCGTCTAATGATACCACCACAGCATCCTCTCTGATCGTGTCTGCCCTGCAGAGTACAGCGTGAAGTCGGCGGATATTGAGAGAGGTATTTCTCGCCGGCATGAACCCAGATTGATCCGGGTGAATCAAATGCGGAAGAACTTGCAACAAACGGGTGGCGAGAACCTTTGCAAGGATCTTGGCTTCACAGTTAAGCAGTGAAATGGGCCTATATGAGGAACACCGCTCGGTGGGTTTTCCCACTTTATGGATGACAACGATATTGGCCAACCGTTGATCCTCGGGGAGGATTCCCAGCTCTTTACTTTCCCGAAACATATCTGTGATATACGGGGCTGTCTTGCCCGCCGTAAGCTTAAATAATTCTATAGGGATCCCATTAGGGCCCGACGCCTTCCCACCGGGCAACTCCTGGATGGCCTTCTCCACTTCTGGGACCACGATGTCACGGTCTAGGTCGGAACTGTCTTCCTGCGTGAGGACTGGCATCTGGACGTCACGGAGGAGCGAAGAGGACTCTTCCTCGGAATATGTCGTGCGGGAGGTATACAGGGACCGATAATGGCTACCGAAGGCGTCCGCGATGTCCTGCGGAGCCAGGAGGCGGGGGGAGGTATCGGCATCAATTTCGGCCACGACGCGCCGCGCCCCCTCTCTACGATCCAACCAGGCCAACAATTTGCCTGCTTTATCACCCGCATCGTAGATCCTGCTTTGGGTAGCCCTGTATTGAGCCTTAGCCGCGTCCGTGGCCAAGTCCAAAAGCTCCTTGGTTTTTATTTTGAGCTGTTGGCGCACCTCCTCCGAGTCCGACGAGGCGGCCGCTTGCTCCAGTTCGAGGATCTCCTCTTCTAGGCGCATAATAACGGCAGCTTTCTCTCTGCGGTGTCCCGCAATCTGCCCCAGGACCACCCCCCGAACGACCGTCTTGTAGGCTTCCTAGAGTGAAACGGGTGAGCTTACAGATCCCAGGTTCTCTTGGAAATACAGGTCGGTTTCAGTCAGAACCTTGTCCCTAATTGAGGGGTTCGTGAGATACCATGAGTTGAGCGGTGCCACGCGGCCGACCGTGGGTTCCCCTACCTCCAGCTTGCACAGAACTGGAGAATGATCCGAGATCCCCCTGGCCAAGTGTCGTATTTCAGAGACTAAGTGGAGGTGGTGCGAGTGCGTGAGCACATAGTCTATACGGGACATCGTACCATGGGGCCCCGAGAGATGGGTATATTGGCGGTCCTCGGGGTGCATGCCCCTCCATACATCTGTGAGCCCCATGGCACCTAGAAAGCTATGTACCCGTTTGCGGGATGATGGCAGGTCCCTCTGAGGCCAGCGGTCCAAGGAATCCGAGACAATAGAATTAAAGTCTCCCCCGATCAAAAGTCGACCATCCGGCAGGCCCAGGAGGATGTCACCAAGGTCAGCAAAGGCCTGCATATGTAGGCCCGGTGGAATGTACACTGAGACCAAGTTAAGGATGGCTCCCTCCCAAATCCCAGTCAGGGCTGCGAATCTACCCAGGTGGTCAGTTCGAACCTTGCTAATAGTCATTTTGATGAAGCACTACAGCAAATTAATATGAATATAAATAAGAGTGAGCTAATGGCAATATCTCGACCAGCATTGAAGGTCTTTTTTAGATCCACTCCGCCGGCAGAGTTTGTGGTGTTTTGCCACGCCACGCTCCATTCAGAGCACGGAGTTCTGCAAAAACTCTGCCACCCGCCAACTGTTATGAATTGCAATGTACCTCAATATAGGCCTGGGTAGTCTCCTAACCTTTCACCTACATTTACCATGCCATTGTACCACATAACAGTTTTGGTGCTGACCTTTTACCTAGTTAGGCGCTGCATAAATGTTGTGTGGTTTTCTCCGTAAACTAGCCTAATTTATTATGCATGGGATTCTCAGAATCACAGCAGATTTACCATCTTCTGCATAATAACTGTGTATAAGGTCATCCCTATCATCATCCTCGGCCGACATGACACAGCAAGGTAGAACCCCTGAGGGTACCTTTTGGGTATATAAGCACCATATCTTTGCTGGTACAGGCAGAGGGGAAAAGACTTCCATGCTGACACGCTGACAAGAGACGCTGAGGTCCCTGCACGCAGTACTCCAGCATGCATTGATCTGACATCCCTCGCGGGGTGTCCATCTCAAGACCAAGACAGGGTCCTTCGTTCTCTCACATCAGGTGATGGGGATGGCTTTATCCTAGGGGGATTCTTAGCTATACACCTACACACATGCTAGGTACATGTAGGTACATCTAGTTAGGGTTAGCATCGTAGGAGTACGCATTATTACTGTCATGTATTTATATGCCTGCATATATTCATTGTTTTAGCACTATGATAGAATTCTACCATCTATTTACTCTGCTAGTGCTCATGATCGTATATATCGGTTTCTGTCTTATAGTTGTTGCAGCACGCGTATTTTACACTAAAATGGCGCTGGTTCAATAAATGCTGATTGAAAACGTCCCCATCGTTTATTCTGTGTATCCCTCTGAGACAAAGTGAGCAAGAGTGACTGAGTGAAAAGTACTGTACTGTTTCCACCATCCCTGAGAGGACAGGATTGTCAAATTCAATAGTTGCCAGAAACTATTTGCTCCCTGGTAAGAGGGGCACATAGTGGCACTGTGAGCTAGCTAGTGTACAGGCGAACATATCCGGTGGGGGTATCTGGAATCAGTTTGGACACCAGTCCCACAGTTTATGTTGTCTAAACGCGCAGATCCTATATAGATTTATGGGAACTACTTGACATGGCGCCGCCAACATTGGTTTGGTTCTTATTTAACGGTCAAATCTGAGTAGTTCAGTCGTGCTGTTCTCAGAGACCCCTACTCACATCTACCCAGAGACGTCTGGAGTGGGAAGAGAAAAATCTGCCTCAGCTGAGTAGGCAGATCCTATGTATTGGCTGTAGGTTTATTCAAGCTTGAAGGATTATAGTTCCCTATTTTGCATAAAACCTTATCTCAGTTTCCTTGAAACTCTTTCAACAATGTCTGTTGAACAGAACGCTGCAGCAGCATTACATGCGATTGAGGTGGGGGATGGGGAGCCGGAAGGTGCTAAAAAGATTTCAGAAAATGTCAGAAATGCACTAACTTTAAATCTAGCAGAGTTTGGAGTCTCAGCATTAGGTGGGACCGTATAATTCATGCTTGAGGCACACGAGTCATTCAGGACAGAGGTATTCTATTCATGGGTGAAATTCCCACCTGCAGATGCACGCACAAATACATTTCATTCTTACACCCCAGATGAAACACCGGAAAAATACTTTCCGTACAAGGACATTGAAGATCCGCTCACCTACCAGGAGCATATAAACTGTTTTAAAGGCATCCTCCCACACACCACAGATAAAGTAAGACTCAGTCCTCTCAGCAGAGATGGAGCAACTTGGCCGGTCCTAGCGACTTACACACCGCATCCAGATGCTGACACATTGCCAATAGCAGACTTACGTCCACTTCACAAAGAAATAATAAAACTTTACAGAAATCTGACACAGTTCGTTATGAGAACACTCACACTTCAACCAACTAAATTTACCCCAGCAGGTCAACTACAAGGAACTGCAACTAAAATCACCCCACAAACGCTGAACACGGTTATGGGAAGAATGCTCACTAAAAGTGAGCAAATGCCATTCTGGATAGCACAGAAAATAGAACAGTTAAAGGCAGTGTTTCCACACACAGGCCCACAAGAAAAACACAGAATACTGACAATATGCTTGCCGAAGGGGATAGCTCCTCTGATAGAGGATTGTACCTCTTGAGGTACAGTTTTCGCTGCCATCTACACCAGAACTCATGGTATCCCCTCAATAGATGTGATACCAGAAGTATTAAGACAAATACAGAAGGAGTATGGAGCAGAACCTGCTCTGAACTTGGGAATGAAATTATTAGGCAATTTTTCCCAGGTATCTACAATTATGTTAGCAAACATAAAAGCGGAGGCAGCAGTGGCGGCTATACACCAACGCCTGAGGGAATGCACTCCTGCACAACAGGAGCAAGAATTACCTAAAATTATCAAAGATACATACGCCGATTTAGGTAGAGATAATTTGGGAGCTAGAGCTACAAAACCACAAGTAATGGGTAGTCCTGAAAAGTATAACTCCAAGCAAGCACCTGATTCTTCTAAAAAGAAATGGGATAATACACAAAAGAAAAATAGAAAGAATAGATCACAATCTAGGGGTGGGCCTCCTCAACAGGAGCCTTCCGAAAGGAGGTATAACCATAGAAATCGTGATAACATTAAAAAACCTGACAGGTATCAGGATACTGATACATGTTCCTCTATTTCCTTTCAGGGTTCATCAAAAAACTCCAAGAGGGAAGGATGGTCAGAACACAGAACAGAAGAACGAACAAAGTCCAGAGATACACATCGTACTTCCTACTATAATATTAAAAAGAAGATAAACTAAAATCAAAACCTCAATTTAAAAAGAAGAAAGTAGCTGGCCTTAAAGTAAGAAATGCACAGGCTACTGAGGACTCAACTTCTGAATGGGGAATTGGCTCTGATGATGCTAGACAGCGCAGCAGAAGTAAAAATAGCTCACCCGAACCTGATGGAATTTCTGGTGACAGCAGTGTTGAATGAACATATCACGGTGGAGACACCTGATACTAGGGTAAGTGTCCCACACCTGTTATATGAAATAACACTCCAAATGGAGGGGCACAAACCCAGGAAAGTTAAAGGTCTCTTTTGGGAGAACCTGAGTTTTGGTTATGACATCCTTTTGCTGAAAAAGATTGGCCAACTGAGTTCGTTATGGATTGCCCAAAAGGAGAAACGGTAATTTTACAGCTTTCTCTGACCTCGGTCCAGAATCAGTAAAACACTCACACGCGCAGGAGTGGGTGGTAGCATTAGCTCCTGCATTATACCGCAATCATGTAAGGTGGGATGCTGAGTCACCTCACCATGAAATCCCAGTAAAAACTACTCCAACTACACAGAGACAGTACCCAATAAAATATGACACGAAAAAACAAGTCAGGGAGCTCTTACATCAACTTGAATACCAAGGTGTAATAGAGAATTGCAGCTCTTCCATGAATAATAATTTGTTTCCCGTAATGAAACCCGATAACTCATATCGTCTAGTTTTAGACTACAGGCATTTGAACACATGCACAAAAATATTTGCAGTACAGAATGCACACAGTGCCGCATTAATGAATAACATTGTGCGGAAAAAATACAAAACAACACTAGATATCTCAAATGGATTCTTTTGCCAAAATATAGCGCCTGAGAGCAGATATTTGACAGTATTTTCAGTCCTAGGCTCTCAGTGTCAATTCTGTCGACTGCCTCAAGATTATAAGAATAGTCCTAGGTTGTTCTCAGCAAGGTTAACAGAGTTGCTTAAAAATTTTGATGAGGAGGCATTGTCCTTTGTAGATGATATTTATCTGACGGGTGATGAACTATTGGATCATTTGGCCGGAGTGAACAGCATCATTTTGGGGTTCGCCTCTGAAGGCTATAAGTTTAACTTTAAAAAATCAAAAATTGCCCACCTCAATATCCTATTTTTCGGATATGATTTGTCAAGTGAAGGGAAAAGTCTAGCAGCTAACTTTTTAGAACAATGTGTGCTGCTCCAACCTCCAAAGACTCTGAAAAATTTACAATCCATTTTAGGATTCCTAAATTTTGGCAGAACATACCTTTTAGTATACGCAGAAAAAGTAAAACCAGTCGACGACTTAATCAGACCTGATTTTTCAGTCCAACATTGGACACAGGAACACACAGAAATCCTTTGTTCCTTTCAAGCTGACACGATAGCTTCCAAACACTTACACACACGTGTGAACACTACAAATTTGGTAATCCGTGTAGTCGCGGGTCAATCTGGGTACACTTACCTAACCTTCAATGAAGGCGAAACTGTACCCATTGCATACAAATCTAATTTGTACACAAACGCTGAGATGCGCTTTGCATCCATGGAAAAGATTCTAACAGCAGTACAGACTGTTGTAGACAGAAAAAGAGCACCGGCACACGGGAAACGAATAATTGTTGTGACTCCAGTAACGGCCTTAGAGGCTGTTACAAAAGCTAGCGTTCCAAACGCAAAAGCACTGCATTCACTATGAATACAATGGGCTAATTCTCTCACTGCAACAGATGTAGAGTACAAATTTGATTCTACATTAAAAACTCAAGCATTTCTGCAGTATGAACAAGACTATCCTCTCCCGAATTAAATAATGCCTCTAGATCAGTATGAATACATTATTTACACTGATGGATCTGCTCAGCCTGCCGTAGGAAGTACACAGCAATACAGCACAGCTTGTGTGATTGTAAAGGGACTTATGCGGGACGGCAAGTTCCGTCCTAGCAATACGCAGACGCAGTCTCTAGGAGATTGCACGGCACAGCTGACAGAGCTTAAAGCCCTGATACTGGCATTAAACAATACAGATCGAGAATTCCCCACACTTATTGTGTGCAATTAATTTTATTGTGTACAGTCATACAATGAATATCTTTACTACTGGGGTCAGAATAGTTTTAAAGACTCAAAAGGTTGCATAATAAAGCATAAGTTGTTTTGGGAACAAGTGGCAGAGCTAAAAAAGGCTTGTCACGGGCTCACGTGATTCATATGCTGAGTCATCAACGTGTTGGCGTGCACATTGAAGGGAATTCTTTGGCTGATGAAGCCGCCAAGGCAACAGTGCGAACTGCTGCTGTAGCTGCAATCACTCATTCTCGCACGAGAATAGATGGAGACATAATGGTAGCTGTCATCGCTTCACGCAAAAACAGCCCAGTCATGCCAAAACGCTTTCCACTCAAGTACTCCTACAAGTTAGATGCAAAAAATATTCCGTATGCTCAAATTCTAGGAGTGGGGGATAGAGTAATACCAAACATGGATCGCAGATTAGGTTTAATTCTAGCTGCACACGAGGGTCTGGGTTCTGCACACGCCGGGATGACAGGGACAGTTTCACTATTGAAACAACGCTATTGGTGGCCAGGTTTAACGAAACAGACAAAAACATTTGTCCTTAAGTGCGACATCTGTCAGCAGATGAAGGATTCCACCATAGCACGTCCAACGTAAACACCACTACTGATATCAGACAGACCTCTCTCTTGTCTCTATTTGGACCACTGCAGCCCCTTACAATCTGATATGGCTTACAAGCATATCTTGATGGCCATGGATTCATGCTCTGGATTCCTGTGGGTTTGTCCCCAGTGCTCGGCTGACGCCCTAACTGTTATAAAGGATTTGCGAGTCTTTATAGGGACATACGCAATTGGCACTTTACATTCTGACCGTGACCCCGCATTTAGCTCTCAGGCTTACAAGGAAGCCATGGGAAGTTTTGGTGTTGCATTGCGGTACTCATCTCTGTATCATCCTGAGGGAAATGCAATAGTGGAGAGGAAAAACTGGGACTTAAAGCAATCCTTAACATCAAGGGTATTGGGCTCAGGTGGCAGGCGGCTGAATCACCTATATGGGGTCCAGAGGGCACTTAATAACATGCCAGAAAGTTCTCTAGGAGACCGTACTCCTTACGAGGTCCTATTTGGGATGAGAATGTGGGTACCCAACCTCAATTGTGGCAGCACAGTGGCAGATGAAAAACAATTTGCCATTGATAACCGTTTGGCTGTTTTACAGGAACTCAATGAATTCCGGGCACTACAAAGCAACGTCCAAGTAAAACGCACCGCCACTGGGGATGTAAAATCAGTAACGGCAAGACCTACCTGGATCCCAAAAGTTGGGGATCTGGTCAGAGAAAAGATTGTGGACAAGAAAGAATTTGGGCCATCTTATAGAACACCTGTACCTGTCCTGGCTGTCGAAGGAACAAGAACAGTACTTCTTCAGCCTCTTGCCAGTAGAAAAGAAAAGAGATTTGTCTCCATTGATCTGATCAAACCACACTATGTGACCAATACTGAATGACAGGCCGCATGGGCTCCTGGGTAGCCACTGATCTCCTCTCGATACCATACAGGAGGTTCAGACAGAAAGACTAATAACGTTTGAAGAGTCTTCTATACATGGTAATGGAGTTACCAACAATGAAATGGAACTCGTTCCTGTTGAAATTGAAGAGCAACAAAACAGAAATGAAACACAGATATCAATTCGGCCAACCACCAACATCTACATCAATATGCCTCTACAGGAGACATCTGCAAGTTCAACAAAACCTGCTGAGCTACCAAAGATAGATCGAACTGCATCTGGATATTTCATCGATTTTGACACCTTTTCTCTGGATCCAAGTGAACCTGAGTCAACGCCAGCTCCAGTTTCCCATAAAAAACAACTTCATGATTTCTACATTTGGTTAAAGAAGACGTCCCTTGTATCACCATGGCTACAGCTCTGGATAGCAACTAGCATACTGTTCCTAGTCCTCTGGATAGGGTTAGTGACTGTCTTTTTCTTGCTCGTGAATGGACATTATCTCCCAGAATGCTCCGCAGTATCACATGTGAACTTGGTCCTGAAACCTCATACATCATCTCATTGTGACCTGTCCTATGTGAACATTACAGCAGTTCCAGTTCCTGAAGGAATAGTTTGGGATAGGGTTTCATATGATGTGTTTGGTCCCACTGAACTTTTAAAAATACTGCATGGATTTACAATTTCTTTCAAATATATCATCACCTCCAGTACATTATCTGACAATTGGGATTTTGAAACTGTAATTAGAATGCTGTCTGATTTAGAAAAATCTGCTGCATTCTCAAAAAATTAAATGTATGATGATACATCTGATTTTGACACCATGTACCGTTACCAACATTATGGTCATCATTTTCTGCATAAAGCAAGTACACCACGTAATGTCTTCACGCACCATCAATGGGAACATTGCCCAACACCACTGAAAGGTAGTTCACAAACGTTTACACACATGTTTGCATATTTTTCTGGGTTTAATACAGCAGATCCACGCTCATATTATTATGAGCTGGCACCTACATCTGCAAAGAAAAATATGCTTACTAACATGAAACAGATATACTCTGCATCCTTTATTTCCCAACTGTCTGTACAGGGTTTTGACTTATGGAAAGACACTATAGACATAAAATCAGTCTGCGGGATTAAGCAATGGCAGGTTCAGGGAACTGAGGCATTATTTAGAGCGTGCCTCATACCACAGCAGATTATTTTCCTGAACGACACTGTGCAACAGACTTCCTGTCTTGGGTTAGCCAAGATCAAGGACTGGAACACACCTTGTATTCCCTCACTTTCACACTTTGACGGATGGTAAAACTATACACAACATGGTGAGGGTACGCTAGATGACATCATGCATGACGTTTCATACAATTCATCAGACCCCAATTGGAAGGGATGGTTAGTTTGGCCTGTCGACACAAATAGGTGTCAGTCAAGATTCAAGGGTACCACCGAAGGGATTAGTATCCATAGGCCTGAACTTCGCTATGTACAGCAAGAACATCCGGGGGTAGTGACATCATACAGTGTTGGGAAGTTATGCCTAGATTGGCAAAGAACCTCAACACTGTCCCAGGTGAAACAACACTTGTCCTTACTCTCAGAAGACATGGATTTAAGGGATTTTTTGCTAGGTCCTCGGAAACCACATCATAAACGCTTCTTATACGCTATTTATAACATTACCTGTAACAACTTTCCAATTTCAATATTGCCTGGAAAACCACCAGGTAGGCAGATATGAAGCAATGGGTAAGGAATTCATCCATGAATCTTGGGAATTACCGTATAGATTTAGATGCAGGAATGTAGACACTGAAATATTTCTCAGCGGGACAGACTGCAAGACTTCGTTAAGTGGGTCTCTAATTTGCCAGGATATCATGCTTCACGGGGCCTGTAATGGTTCAGTTGCAAACCTATCCTGTCATTTAAAGGGATCCCCAGCTGCCGTGGTTAATCCAGTGTTCAAGCTGTTCTCGAATGGGAGTTGCTTAATGCTGAATGATTAAGGTTGTTGTGGGATGCTTCCAGGCATCGCATATCTAGTCACAGTAAGTTCCAGGGTTACTTGTTGTATGCAAGTATTATTTCCACCAACCCACACAGTCAGGGAGGCACCGTTATGGCCTTGGTTAAATGTTTCTTTTATACGGTTTGATTCTCTGAGCTGACTGAAAGCCATGCTTTTACAGATGGATGTGCCCTTAACCTCCACCCGAGAGACTTTTGATCTTCAGGTTGCAAGGTCCTCAGCTGAGATACAGGCACTAGTATGGACTAATTGCCCATAAGACCATAGGTTCTGGACTGCTAAGCACCTTTCAGACAGTTTTCAGAGTGATTCCAGCTTTCATACACTCCGTATTAGGAAGCGTTTTTGGAGGGCTTCCGCTAATCCTGCTACTGGTAGTGGGTATCCTGATTTTAATTTTTCTGCAACACAATGGACGTCCCAATCACCAAAGAGATGGAAAAAACGCTCTTGGAGCGATGTTGCCGTGACCGCATGGTACTCCATTTGGGCACACCTCAACTTCGGGAGCTAAGCGAGTTTTGGTTCCTATCATTCCGATCCTGCTGGATTGACTGTGTTTTGCCTGTTTACCGCTGCTTGTTCTGTGGACAAGAATGCGTGTTGGACCTTTGTCTAACACTTCCATCAGTTGCGCCTCCGGATGTGGATGTATTGCTGGACCCGTTAAAGGCTCACGTAGTGCAGTGTCCTCAGAGTATTCCCATGTTGATGTCGGCATTCTTAGAGCAACCACTGGATGCTTCAGCTCCTGTTGGATTGGACACCGGCTCTACTGCAAGCACACAGGCTTTGGATGTTTCAAATGCTTCCTCAGCATCAGCTGTGGGAACTGAAGAAGATCACCTTTGCTCGATTGACCTGATCTGTAAGGTGTTACAGGGACCGTCGTCTGCAAAGGCAAGCAGCAGGGATGTTGCGTCTCCCACACAGGACACATAAACATTTGGGTCTCCGTATGCTGGGAACAATTTGGCCTCTTTTCCAAAACAACAAAATTGGAATTTTAGAACAATTTTTCTTTCTCTCTCTCGCTCTAACTGAGCACCATGGCTTTCAGGTGTACTCAGTTACTCAAACTTTATATGAATTATTTGTAAGGACTTAGAGAGCTTTTTACATATTTTAAGGACTTACAAGGTTTTTATTAGTGGTTCTTATGACATTTTTACATTTTCAGTGCTTTTAGATATGTTTATACTGCAATGTTTATGTCCTTGATTATAAGGATATTCCTTTTCTTTTAATTATATATATATATATATATATATATATATATATATATATATATCACTGAAAAAACCATAGGTTTTAGGGACAGTTATAGTTAGTTGGACATTGCACTCGTACAAAACCCGTGAAATTCCCCGTTATAGTTAGTTCAGCTAACTATAACTCGCGCTCCGCAATGCACTGCTGATGACGTCACATATTACATCACTCATGACATGGTCAGTGACATCACTGATGACATCACTGATGACATCTCAAATGACATCACTGATGACATCATCCAGTGACTGTGTGTTTCTGTAAAGTTTAAATATGTTTAATATATATAGGGAAAGGCGTATTGAAGAATGAGTGGGTGTATAAGTGTCTGAATGGATGATTTAGTATGTGCGTGACTGACTCTACAAGTGAGTGATTAAACGTATCTTACTGAATGCATGGGTTAGTGACTAAACTGTGTGAATGTCTGTATCCGTCTGTTGGTGTGTAAGTGGATGCATGGATTTGCGAATAGCTACATGAGTGTCTATATGGGTTATTGATTGGTTCTATGAGTATCTGTATGGGTGCCTGAGTGTTTGTGTGGATGGGGTGTGTGCGACTGTGCATAGATGTGTGAGTGGGTGATTCACTGGGTGGATGGTTTCAAGAGTGCATCTGTGATAGACTGTATGGGTGGGTAAGTGTGTGTAAGAGTGTGTTAGTGAGTGAATGTATGTCCCAGTGGTACATGTGTGAGTAACTACATATGTGAAAGGCAGTATATATGTGTATTGGAGTATATAAATAGCTATAAGCGAGAGTGAGTGATTGTGATAGTGGCTGTATGGATGAGTGTGTGCTTGTATCAGTGATTGTATAAGAGCGTAACAATGTGCTAGTATTTGTATGATTAAGTGAGCTGGTGTGTGTATAACTGTATAGGTGAGTAAATGGCAGTGTGTTTAATTATTTGCATGACTGACTAGGTGTGTGAGTACCTCTATGAATGAGTGGCGGTGTTTGAGTGTCTATATAAGAGTAAGAGTGCATATGATAGTCCTGTACTGAGTGACCATAAGTATGAGTGACTGTACGGGTGAGTGAGTGGATGTGTGTGTGTAGACCTAAGAATCAGTGAGTGGGTATGTAGTTATTGGTGTTGGAGTGTCTATGGTTTTGCGAATGGCACTCTGTAATTTAGATTGGGTGTATCAAAGGTTATATTAGGGTGTGAGGAGCTGCATCAGATTATCACGTGGATGATGTCATCAGTGATGTCATTTGAGATGTCATCAGTGATGTCATCAGTGATGTCACTGACCATGTCATGAGTGATGTAATATGTGACGTCATCAGCAGTGCATTGCGGAGCGCGAGTTATAGTTAGCTGAACTAACTATAACGGGGAATTTCACGGGTTTTGTACGAGTGCAATGTCCAACTAACTATAACTGTCCCTAAAACCTATGGTTTTTTCAGTGAATTTCAAAGGTTTTTAAATGCTAATTTCTAACTATAACGTGTCTGAAACCTATGGTTTTTCAGTGAATTTCAAAGGTTTTAAAATGCTAATTTGTAACTATAACGTGCCTGAAACCTACGGTTTTTCAGT
This sequence comes from Calotriton arnoldi, assembly GCA_963921515.1. Lineage (NCBI taxonomy): Eukaryota > Metazoa > Chordata > Amphibia > Caudata > Salamandridae > Calotriton > Calotriton arnoldi. Next base: position 66,991 of record CAWUFW010018414.1, read on the forward strand.
GAATTTCAAAGGTTTTTTAAATGACAATTTTTAAATGTATTAATTTTTATATTAATTTTTTTCACACTGATTTACTACATTTTTGAAACAATTTCTTTTACATATTTTATTTTTTAAATTACATTGTAATTACATTATACATTACATTACAAAAATACTTTCTCAGAATGAATTACTTTAGTTTAAATACTTTGCACATAGGCAATAGACTTTTAAGTACAGTAGTTACAGTTGTTGCAATGGGCAACACATTTTCATACACAATGCAACATTCAGCTCAATGTGAATTTCTAGTTAAATGCAATTAGTTACTTTATGGATTACTTTTCTAACCACAGGACTGGATCCTAGATTCAGTCCTGGTACATCTCCTGTAAACAGTTGAGTAAAAGCGTTTTGGTTACAGTCGTGATTTTTAAGGAATATTATTGTATTTTAAAAGTTGACACTTAGAAACTTTTTCTCATAGAATCACCAATGTTATCCTATGGAAGGAAATTCACTTAGCAGGTAAAAACTGTTATCGTTACTTTTTCTTACTCAGTGTTGGATCCTGGATCCAGCACTGGTGCATCTCCTGTAAACAGTTGAAAGAATGCGTTTAAGTCATACAGGCGATTTTTAAGGAATATTTGTAGTTTGTGAAAATCGACACTTTGAAACTTTTCTGCTGAAAACCAGACAATGGATTCCTATGGAAGAAAATATAAGTTACTGGTAAGTACAGTTAAAATTACTTTTCAGGACCAGTACTGGGCTGAAAGATACAGCACTGAGGTCTCTCCTTATAACAGGTGAGTAAATCGGAATTCGTATTTCGGCTGATTTTAGAGGAATATTTGTATGTTTCAAGAATCAACACTTTGAAACTTTTTCAGCAAAAAGCAGGCAATGATATCCTATGGAAGGAAATTCAAGTTACTGGTAAGTACGGTTAAAATTACTTTTGAGGATCAGTACTGGGCTGAAAGATGCAGCACTGAGGTCTCTCCTGATAACAGATGAGTAAATCGGAATTCGTATTTCGGCTGATTTTAGATGAATATTTTAAAGTTCCAAAACTCCACACTTAGAAGAATTTCCAAGTGAAACCAGTCAATGTTAGCCTATGGAAGGAAATTCAAGTTACCGGTAAGTACGGTTAAAATTACTTTTCAGGACCGTGGCGCGTTTTAAGTCGGGGGATTAACTCCCTTGAATCCTGAGGGTCCCTGGGGTGCAACTAGCCCACCATATACCTCCAAAGCGCCATAGAGCTGCGTTGCAGAGAGGTGTAAAAGGGGCGTGGCCTCTGTACACCTCTCTGCAAGGCAGCCCCTGGCGCATACTGGAGGTTCCTGGTGGGCTAGTTGGTCCCCAGGGACCCCAGTATTCAAGGAGATTCGTTGCCCCTCTGCAAACGCGCCAGGGGAGCGTTGCAGAGTGGTGAAGGAAGGGGCAGGGCCTACGGGCCCGATTTATTTTTATTTTTTTCCCCTGAAGGGAGCTGTGTGGCCCCCTTCCTTTTTCCTATTTTAGGCCCTGAGGACCCCATCCCCCAGGGCCTTACTTCTTTTAAATTAAAATAAATTAAAAAACAGGAAGGGAGCGCGTGGCCCCCTTCCCTGGGCCTGTATTGGCCTCGGGGACCCCATCCCCGGGCATGGCCTCTTTATTTTTATTTGGAGGGGGCTGCGTGGCCTCCTCCTCAGGCCATTTAGGCCCGGGACCCCATCACCCGGGCCGGCCTTGCACTTTTTAATTTTTTCCTTTCTTTACTTTGGGGAGGGGCTGCGTGGCCCTCTCCGTGTCACTATGGCCTCGGTGACCCCATCCCCGGGCCTGGCCTCTCGTTGGGGACTGTGGGAGGTCCCCAAGCCCCCACAGTCCGCCGGCTCCCAGTGTCCTACGGGAGCCGGCATTGCTTCACACATGGGGAGCAGCTAACATGCTGCTCCCCATGTGGAAAGCAATCGGCTTGGATATTGGAAGAGAGCAGGTTTCCTGCCTCTCTCCAATATCCAAAGCAAGTTTGCAATGACAGGACAGGAGCCGCGAGGCTCCGCTCTGTCATTGCAAACAGCAGTGTCCCAGGGTAGGCACCCGGGACACTGCAGGAGCCGGCCCTGGGGGTGGCGGTCCCAGGGCCACCACAGGCTCCAGGAGGGCCGCGCGGCCCCCTCCCTACATTTGAAGCCTCGGGAGGTGGTGGTCCCCTGGGGGTTCGAAACGGACCCCATTTAAATTTCTTAGTGCCCGGGAGGTGGTGGTCCCGGGCGTGTGGAGGCTGGAGCCCCCCACACAGGTTTTAATTTAAAAAGAGGCCCCGGGAGGTGGTGGTCCCGGGGCTGCGGGAGGCTCAGAGCCCTCCCGCACCATTTCATAAAGCCCGGGGGTGGTGGTCCCGGGGCTTGGAGGCCTTGGGGCCCCCACACAAATTAACCCCCAGCATGCCCCGGGACTTGGCCCACCCGGGGCCAGTGCTCATCGAGCGCGGAGACCGCGCTCGATTTTTCGGCAGGATTCGCGCACCTGAGCGCATCCTGCCGATTTTTAAAAAATTCTTTTTTTTTTTTGCCCGGGGTCCTTGTGGGACCCCCTGAGCAAACCTGGGGTCAGGGTGTTTCTACCCTGCCCCCTTTGTGCACTTTACGCACTTGTTTCTGTCCCTCGGTTCTACCGAGGATAAAATGGCTGCCAACATTTCCTGAATCGGAATGTTGACAGCCAGCTGACAGCCAATTAACATGCAGCCTCGTGATCGGGAGGGTACGCGGACCCTACTCGGCCATAGATATCACTATCTTTTTACTTTTGATTTTCTCAGCAACTACTGAACGGATTTACACCATTTAACAAAAGGGTTCTTTCCGAACCAAGAACTACCTCTTTGCCAAATTTGGTGTAATTCCGTTCAGCAGTTCGAGCTGTAGCCGTGTCTAAAGTTTCCTATGGAAAATTGCATGGGGAAACGCGTTTTGGGACCCCCTTTTTCTCGGCCCCGCTGCGAATCCCCGAGACTTTCAGGGTAGGAGCGGACCGGAGCGGGCCACAAAGTTTGAAAATTTTGCGAAGATACGTCAACCGGCAAGAGAGTTATTTCAAATAGAATGTCGCCAGTAGATAGTTATAGTTACAACCTATTATCCATAGGAAATCCGCGACATTCTATTTGAAATAACTCTCTTGCCGGTTGACGTATCTTCGCAAAATTTTCAAACTTTGTGGCCCGCTCCGGTCCGCTCCTACCCTGAAAGTCTCGGGGATTCGTCAAGCAGGGGCCGAGAAAAAGGGGGTCCCAAAACGCGTTTTCCCCATGCAATTTTCCATAGGAAACTTTAGACACGGCTACAGCCTGAACTGCTGAACGGAATTACACCAAATTTGGCAAAGAGGTAGTTCTTGGTTCAGAAAGAACCCTTTTGTTAAATGGTGTAAATCCGTTCAGTAGTTGCTGAGAAAATCAAAAGTAAAAAGATAGTGATATCTATGGGCACGGAGGATTCGCGCACCCTGAGCGCACCCTGCGCGCACCGTCCCGATCACGAGCTGCATGTTAATTGGTTGTCAGCTGGCTGTCAACATTCCGATTCAGGAAATGTTGGCAGCCATTTTGTCCTCGGTAGAACCGAGGGACAGAAACAAGTGCGCAAAGCGCACAAAGGGGCAGGGTAGAAACACCCTGACCCCTGGGTTTGCTCAGGAGGTCCCACAAGGACCCCTGGGCAAAAAAAATTTTTTTAAAATCGGCAGGATGCGCTCAGGGTGCGCGAATCCTGCCGAAAATAAAATCGAGCGCGGTCTCCGCGCTCGATGTTAATTGGCCGCCGGGTGGGCCAAGTCCCGGGGCATGCTGGGGGTTAATTTATGTGTGGGGGCCTCTAAGGGCCTCCAAGCCCCGGGGACCACCACCCCCGGGCTTTATGTATAATGGTGCGGAGGCGCTGAGCCCCCGGGGACCGCCACCTCCCGGGGCTTCTTTTATTTAACAAACCCTGTGTGGGGGCTCCAGCCCCACACGCCCGGGACCACCACCTCCCGGGGCACTAAGAAAATTACAATGGGGGTCCGTTTTGACTCCCAAGCCCCGGGACCACCACCTCCCGGGCTTTCAAAATGTAGGAGGGGGCCACGCTGCCCCTCCTGGAGCCTGTGGTGGCCCTGGGGACCGCCACCCCCAGGGTCGGCTCCTGCAGTGTCCCGGGTGCCTACCCCGGGACACTGCTGCTTGTAATGACAGGACGGAGCCTCGCGGCTCCCGTCCTGTCATTGCAATCTTGCTTTGGATATTGGAAGAGAGAGCAGGGAAACCTGCTCTCTCTTCCAATATCCAAAGCCGATTGCTTTTCGACATGGGGAGCTGCATCTTAGCAGCTCCCCATGTGTAAAGCAATGCCGGCTCCCGTAGGACACGGGGAGCCGGCGGGACTGTGGGGGCTTGGGGACCCCCACAGTCCCCAACGAGAGGCCAGGCCCCGGGGATGGGGTCCCCGGGCCATAGTGCCACGGAGGGGGCCACGCAGCCCCCTCCCCAAAGTAAAAAAATTAAAAAAGTGCAAGGCCGGCCCGGGGATGGGGTCCCCGGCGCCTTAAATGGCCTGAGGAGGGGGCCACGCAGCCCCTCCAAATAAAAAAAAGAGGCCATGCCCCGGGGATGGGGTCCCTGGGGCCAATACAGGCCCAGGGAAGGGGGCCACGCGCCCCCTTCCCGTTTTTTTATTTTATTTTAATTTAAAAAAGGGGTAAGGCCCTGGGGATGGGGTCCCCAGGGCCTAAAAATAGGAAAAGGAAGGGGGCTACACAGCCCCCTTCAGGGAAAAAAAAACAAAAACGATCGGGCCCGTAGGCCCCGCCCCTTCCTTCACCACTCTGCAAACGCGCCCTGGCGCGCTTGCAGAGGGGGAACGCACTCCTTGAATACTGGGGTCCCTGAGGCCAACTAGCTCACCAGGAACCTTCCAGTATGCGCCAGGGGCTGCCTTGCAGAGAGGTGTACAGAGGCCACGCCCCTTTTACACCTCTCTGCAACGCAGCTCTATGGCGCTTTGGAGGTATATGGTGGGCTAGTTGCACCCCAGGGACCCTCAGGATTCAAGGGAGTTAATCCCCGACTTAAAACACGCCACGGGCGCGTTTGCACAGTGGTGAAGGGAGGGGCGGGGCTTCAGGTGACATGTGTGCAAACAGGCCTCGTGGCGCGTTTTAAGATGGGGAATTAAATCCTCTTCAATCCTGAGGGTCCCTGGGGGCCAACTAGCCCAACAGGTACGTCCAGAAAGCGCCACAGAGCTGCGTTGCAGAGAGGTGTAAAAGGGGTGTGGCCTCTGTACTTGTCTCTGCAACGCAGCCCCTGGCGCATACTGGAGGTTCCTGGTGGGCTAGTTGGCCCGTAGGGACCCTCATGATTCAAGGGACTTAATCCCCAACTTAAAACGCGCCACGGGGCGCGTTTGCACAGATGTCACCTCAGGCCCCGCCCCTCCCTTCACCATTGTGCAAATATTCCTCTAAAATCAGCCGAAATACGAATTCTGATTTACTCACCTGTTATCAGGAGAGACCTCAGTGCTGCATCTTTCAGCCCAGTACTAATCCTGAAAAGTAATTTTAACCGTACTTACCAGTAACTTGAATTTCCTTCCATAGGCTAACATTGACTGGTTTCACTTGGAAATTCTTCTAAGTGTGGAGTTTTGGAACTTTAAAATATTCCTCTAAAATCAGCCGAAATACGAATTCCGATTTACTCACCTGTTATCAGGAGAGACCTCAGTGCTGTATCTTTCAGCCCAGTACTGGTCCTGAAAAGTAATTTTAACCGTACTTACCAGTAACTTGAATTTCCTTCCATAGGCTAACATTGACTGGTTTCACTTGGAAATTCTTCTAAGTGTGGAGTTTTGGAACTTTAAAATATTCCTCTAAAATCAGCCGAAATACGAATTCCGATTTACTCACCTGTTATCAGGAGAGACCTCAGTGCTGCATCTTTCAGCCCAGTACTGATCCTCAAAAGTAATTTTAACCGTACTTACCGGTAACTTGAATTTCCTTCATAGGCTAACATTGACTGGTTTCACTTGGAAATTCTTCTAAGTGTGGAGTTTTGGAACTTTAAAATATTCCTCTAAAATCAGCCGAAATACGAATTCCGATTTACTCACCTGTTATCAGGAGAGACCTCAGTGCTGCATCTTTCAGCCCAGTACTGATCCTCAAAAGTAATTTTAACCGTACTTACCAGTAACTTGAATTTCCTTCCATAGGATATCATTGCCTGATTTTTGCTGAAAAGTTTCTAAGTGTTGATTTTTGAAACATACAAATATTCCTCTAAAATCAGCCGAAATCCGAATTCTGATTTACTCACCTGTTATCAGGAGAGACCTCAGTGCTGCATCTTTCAGCCCAGTACTGGTCCTGAAAAGTAATTTTAACCGTACTTACCAGTAACTTGAATTTCCTTCCATAGGCTAACATTGACTGGTTTCACTTGGAAATTCTTCTAAGTGTGGAGTTTTGGAACTTTAAAATATTCCTCTAAAATCAGCCGAAATACGAATTCCGATTTACTCACCTGTTATCAGGAGAGACCTCAGTGCTGCATCTTTCAGCCCAGTACTGATCCTCAAAAGTAATTTTAACCGTACTTACCGGTAACTTGAATTTCCTTCATAGGCTAACATTGACTGGTTTCACTTGGAAATTCTTCTAAGTGTGGAGTTTTGGAACTTTAAAATATTCCTCTAAAATCAGCCGAAATACGAATTCCGATTTACTCACCTGTTATCAGGAGAGACCTCAGTGCTGCATCTTTCAGCCCAGTACTGATCCTCAAAAGTAATTTTAACCGTACTTACCAGTAACTTGAATTTCCTTCCATAGGATATCATTGCCTGCTTTTTGCTGAAAAGTTTCTAAGTGTTGATTTTTGAAACATACAAATATTCCTCTAAAATCAGCCGAAATCCGAATTCTGATTTACTCACCTGTTATCAGGAGAGACCTCAGTGCTGCATCTTTCAGCCCAGTACTGGTCCTGAAAAGTAATTTTAACCGTACTTACCAGTAACTTGAATTTCCTTCCATAGGCTAACATTGACTGGTTTCACTTGGAAATTCTTCTAAGTGTGGAGTTTTGGAACTTTAAAATATTCCTCTAAAATCAGCCGAAATACGAATTCCGATTTACTCACCTGTTATCAGGAGAGACCTCAGTGCTGCATCTTTCAGCCCAGTACTGATCCTCAAAAGTAATTTTAACCGTACTTACCGGTAACTTGAATTTCCTTCATAGGCTAACATTGACTGGTTTCACTTGGAAATTCTTCTAAGTGTGGAGTTTTGGAACTTTAAAATATTCCTCTAAAATCAGCCGAAATACGAGTTCCGATTTACTCACCTGTTATCAGGAGAGACCTCAGTGCTGCATCTTTCAGCCCAGTACTGATCCTCAAAAGTAATTTTAACCGTACTTACCAGTAACTTGAATTTCCTTCCATAGGATATCATTGCCTGCTTTTTGCTGACAAAGTTTCTAAGTGTTGATTTTTGAAACATACAAATATTCCTCTAAAATCAGCCGAAATCCGAATTCTGATTTACTCACCTGTTATCAGGAGAGACCTCAGTGCTGCATCTTTCAGCCCAGTACTGGTCCTGAAAAGTAATTTTAACCGTACTTACCAGTAACTTGAATTTCCTTCCATAGGCTAACATTGACTGGTTTCACTTGGAAATTCTTCTAAGTGTGGAGTTTTGGAACTTTAAAATATTCCTCTAAAATCAGCCGAAATACGAATTCCGATTTACTCACCTGTTATAAGGAGAGACCTCAGTGCTGTATCTTTCAGCCCAGTACTGGTCCTGAAAAGTAATTTTAACCGTACTTACCAGTAACTTATATTTTCTTCCATAGGAATCCATTGTCTGGTTTTCAGCAGAAAAGTTTCAAAGTGTCGATTTTCACAAACTACAAATATTCCTTAAAAATCGCCTGTATGACTTAAACGCATTCTTTCAACTGTTTACAGGAGATGCACTCAGTGCTGGATCCAGGATCCAACACTGAGTAAGAAAAAGTAACGATAACAGTTTTTACCTGCTAAGTGAATTTCCTTCCATAGGATAACATTGGTGATTCTATGAGAAAAAGTTTCTAAGTGTCAACTTTTAAAATACAATAATATTCCTTAAAAATCACGACTGTAACCAAAACGCTTTTACTCAACTGTTTACAGGAGATGTACCAGGACTGAATCTAGGATCCAGTCCTGTGGTTAGAAAAGTAATCCATAAAGTAACTAACTGCATTTAACTAGAAATTCACATTGAGCTGAATGTTGCATTGTGTTTGAAAATGTGTTGCCCATTGCAACAACTGTAACTACTGTACTTAAAAGTCTATTGCCTATGTGCAAAGTATTTAAACTAAAGTAATTCATTCTGAGAAAGTATTTTTGTAATGTAATGTATAATGTAATTACAATGTAATTTAAAAATAAAATATGTAAAAGAAATTGTTTCTAAAAATGTAGTAAATCAGTATGAAAAAATTAATATAAAAATTAATACATTTAAAAATTGTCATTTAAAAACCTTTGAAATTCACTGAAAAAACCGTAGGTTTCAGGCACGTTATAGTTACAAATTAGCATTTTAAAAACCTTTGAAATTCACTGAAAAACCATAGGTTTCAGACACGTTATAGTTAGAAATTAGCATTTAAAAACCTTTGAAATTCACTGAAAAAACCATAGGTTTTAGGGACAGTTATACTTAGTTGGACATTGCACTCGTACAAAACCCGTGAAATTCCCCGTTATAGTTAGTTCAGCTAACTATAACTCGCGCCCGCAATGCACTGCTGATGACGTCACATATTACATCACTCATGACATGGTCAGTGACATCACTGATGACATCACTGATGACATCTCAAATGACATCACTGATGACATCATCCACGTGATAATCTGATGCAGCTCCTCACACCCTAATATAACCTTTGATACACCCAATCTAAATTACAGAGTGCCATTCGCAAAACCATAGACACTCCAACACCAATAACTACATACCCACTCACTGATTCTTAGGTCTACACACACACATCCACTCACTCACCCACCCGTACAGTCACTCATACTTATGGTCACTCAGTACAGGACTATCATATGCACTCTTGCTCCTATATAGACACTCAAACACCGCCACTCATCCATAGAGGTACTCACACACCTAGTCAGTCATGCAAATAATTAAACACACTGCCATTTACTCACCTATACAGTTATACACACACCAGCTCACTTAATCATACAAATACTAGCACATTGTTACGCTCTTATACAATCACTGATACAAGCACACACTCATGCATACAGCCACTATCACAATCACTCACTCTCGCTTATAGCTATTTATATACTCCAATACACATATATACTGCCTTTCACATATGTAGTTACTCACACATGTACCACTGGGACATACATTCACTCACTAACACACTCTTACACACACTTACCCACCCATACAGTCTATCACAGATGCACTCTTGAAACCATCCACCCAGTGAATCACCCACTCACACATCTATGCACAGTCGCACACACCCCATCCACACAAACACTCAGGCACCCATACAGATACTCATAGAACCAATCAATAACCCATATAGACACTCATGTAGCTATTCGCAAATCCATGCATCCACTTACACACCAACAGACGGATACAGACATTCACACAGTTTAGTCACTAACCCATGCATTCAGTAAGATACGTTTAATCACTCACTTGTAGAGTCAGTCACGCACGTACTAAATCATCCATTCAGACACTTATACACCCACTCATTCTTCAATACGCCTTTCCCTATATATATTAAACATATTTAAACTTTACAGAAACACACAGTCACTGGATGATGTCATCAGTGATGTCATTTGAGATGTCATCAGTGATGTCATCAGTGATGTCACTGACCATGTCATGAGTGATGTAATATGTGACGTCATCAGCAGTGCATTGCGGGCGCGAGTTATAGTTAGCTGAACTAACTATAACGGGGAATTTCACGGTTTTGTACGAGTGCAATGTCCAACTAAGTATAACTGTCCCTAAAACCTATGGTTTTTTCAGTGAATTTCAAAGGTTTTTTAAATGCTAATTTCTAACTATAACGTGTCTGAAACCTATGGTTTTTTCAGTGAATTTCAAAGGTTTTTAAAATGCTAATTTGTAACTATAACGTGCCTGAAACCTACGGTTTTTTCAGTGAATATATATATATATATATATATATATATATATATATATATATATATATATCGTGATATATCGTCCAGTTGGATGAGGAGTGGGTGTTATGAATCGCAGTGTACCCCAATATAGGCCTGAGTAGTCTCCTAACCTTCCACCTACATTTACCATGCCATTGTACTGCATAATGGTTTTGGTGCTGACCTTTTACCTAGTTAGGTGCTGCATAAATGTCGTTGGGTTTTCTCCGAAAACTAGCTTAATTTATTATGCATGAGGATTCTCAGAATCACAGCAGGATTACCATCTTCTGCATAATAACTGTGTATAAGGTTCATCCCTATCGTCATCCTTGGCCGACATGACACAGCAAGGTAGAGCCCCTGAGGGTACCTTTTGGGTATATAAGCACCATATCTTTGCTGGGGCAGGCAGAGGAGAAAAGACTTCCATGCTGACACGAGACGCTGAGGTCCCTGCACGCAGTACTCCAGCACGCAGTGGTTTGACATCCCTCGTGGGGTGTCCATCTCAAGACCAAGACGGGATCCTTCGTTCTCTCACATCAGGTAATGGGGTTGGCTTTATATTAGGGGGATTCTTGTCTATACACTTACGGAGTGGAGTTTACAGGCGTCCTCAGCCCAAAATTTAATATATGAATAAAAATTAATTAAAAAGCATGTTTCACATTGACTGGCTGGCTAAAATGCAGTAATGAGAGTGATATTATGGTAGTATTTTTCAATAAGCTATTCCATTAGTAAAAAACGTGACTGTCCCCAAAAAAGCCGCCAACATTTAACCAAAGAAACCATCATATGCATACACGCATATGTACGAGGAAAAGACCTTGCTGCTCCGGAAGAAACTACCTACTGCACTGGAAATAAATACAGCTGCAACAGAGCATCTGGTCCAGCCACTTATAAGCCGGTTTAGTGTATGTTGGCGTGGAGGTGGTCCTAGCTGGAGCGTCAGGAGGTACAATTGTGATCTGTGCCAAGCGGCATGGTCACTCCCTGCTGTCGGAGCACATTCCTGTCCTGCCGGCAATGAACTTGCGGGACCCAGAACCATCTCCGGAGACCAGGCACTTGAGCCAGGCCCTGGCCTGCAGAAGGCTCAAGGAGAGGGAAAGGATGCGTGTCCGAGGTAATTCACTGCGTGTCCTCCTGCTGCCTGCCTTTTTTGTATTGGTAAGCTTACCCTTACTTTCCCTCTTTTTTCACTTGGTAATGAGGTGCGGGAGGGAGTATTTTGTGTTTGTGCTCATGTATACTGCAGTCCATGCATACCTATGCAGCGGGGACGGCAAAGCTTATGGCGTCTCTCCCCGTCTGAGACAGGTACATTGCTGAGGGGCTGATGAACTGGTACAGGTTCAGCGCTGAAGGGGCTGATAGACTGGTGTTATGAGCCCCAATGTACCCTAATATAGGCCTAGGTCGTTGCACGACCTTTTACCTATATTTGTCCTACCTTGCTCTACATGACGGCTCTGGCGCTGACCTCTTACCTAGTTAGGTGCCGAATAAATGTCGTGGTGGTTTTCTTAAAAAACTAGCCACATTTATTATGGATGAGGTTTCCTAGTATCACAGCAGGATTACCATCTTCTGCATAATAACTCTGTACAAAAGTCACCGCTATCGTCATCCTTGGCCGACAGGCTCACAGTACCATGACACATCTAGGAAGAACCCCTGAGTGTACCTTTCAGGTATATAAGTACCACATCTTCGCTGGGCAAACCAGAGGAGAAGCTTCCATGCTGAAACGAGACACTGAAGTCCCTGCACGCAGACACTCCAGCACGCAGTGGTCTGACATCCCTTGCGGGGTGTCCAACTTGAGACCAAGATGGGGTCCTTCGTTCTCTCCCATCAGGTAATGGGGTTGGCTCTTTCCTAGGGGGATTCCAGGCTTTCCACCTAAATGCATGCTAGGTACACTTAGGTACGCTTAGCTAGGTTTAGCATCTTAGGAGTACGCATAATTACTGCCATGTATCTATATTCCTGCATATATTCACTGTGTTAGCACCTTGGTAGAATTCTACCTTTTATTTACTCTGTTGGTGCTTGTAATTGCATATGTCTGTTTCTGTTTAATGGTTTCATGTCTAATGGTTGTTGCAGCACATGTATTTTATACTAGAATGATGCTGGTTCAATAAATACTTATTGAAAACGTCCCCACTGTTTAGTGAGCTTGAGTGACTGAGCGAAAAGTATTGTACTGTTTCCACTATCCCTGAGGGATCAGGGTTGTCATGTTCGATAGTTGCCAGAAACTAGTCACTCCTTGATAAGGTTCAGGGGCTTATAGTGGCACTGTGAGCTAACTGGTCTACTAACATATTCTTTGGGGGTGTCTGGAATCAGTCTGAACACCAATCCCTTAGTTTATGTTGTCTAAACGAGCAGATCCTATATAGATTTGTAGGAACTACACGACACTGGTACAGGTACCGCTCTAAGAGCAGTGGAGCCTCGAGCAATCACGGGGCCTGAGCGAGAATTGTTTTGAAAGTGAGTGGAAACTGCCTGGTAAGGAGAGAGTTGGGCTATCTGATAACATAAAACCCACAGGCGTATGTTTGACTAGCCTGTTCTTGGGGAGGGTTCTTGGAGCAGTATTTGGCAAATGCCTTGATTTTAAATAGCACATAACCCCCAGCTACATTCTTCGCACAGAGAACCCTTCTCTGCACTCATTTCTCTCTCCATGGTGGCCGAGCATCCACCCGCGTGTGGAACTCTGCAGAATCTGGTGGAGTTCTTTGGTAACTCCACGGAATTCTGCAGAGTGAAACTTGGCGATCTCCGCCCAGGCCTAGTCTTTTCATGACATAGTATTATGATTACTTCAAGGGATCTAAATATGCTTGCCTGTAGGGAAAAGAGGAAGATGGAGATAATTGTTTCTGCATGCACTGGGGATTAACCTCAACTATATTTAAGGTGGAACCTGAACCATGAAGTTTGTCTTTTTTTTTTACTGTTTTGATTAAATATTTTGCCATTAAATGTTATTACAGGTGCATGGAAGAGAGAGACTCTGGAATTCAGACTGTGTAATCTCTGTGGGGTTTCTGTACAAACATTAGAGCATCTTCTTTTTGTGTACCCTGCACTGTACAATAATCGTCGATGTTTTTAAAACCATTGTTCGTAAAATATGGAGTTCATTCAGCGAAATATTGCATGAAACTTTTATTTAACCCAATAAATAAAAAGATGAGTTTTTCAATTTTTACTTTTGTAAAATGTTTTTTATAATAATAAAATTATATAAAATTAAACATTGGAAATTTCTCTAAGTCTAAAAATGAATCCACCAATGACCCAAAGAGGTCAGGATGTTTCTGGAAATGGTGGGCCACTGTCGACAGTGAAACTTTTCCCTAGTGCCCAAGCCTTTACAGAGGCTGACACACAAGGATGTTTCTGATCCAGTACCATGGGTCAATGACTATTTGGTTGCCTTTTTAGAGCTGAGAGAAACTAACAAAGCTTTATCGTTTATTTGCTGTGAGAGGGAGGGCTGCACTCTCTCAGTGTTTGCACAAATGCATGGGGATGCCCGAAGACCTGTGACTTATTTTTCTGCTACTCGTGATCCTGTTGCATGAGGACTGCCCTGTTGCCTTGCAGCTGTAGCGGGAGTAGGTGTTGGCATTGAAAGATGTGAGAGTATAGTCATGGGACACCCTCCTACTGTCATTGTGCCCCACTCAGTGGAAATACTGCTGATGCATACTCACACTCAGCACTTGACAAATAGCAGTGTGATTAATATGAACAGACTATACTTGCGGCAGAGAACATAACCCTTAGGAGTTGTGCTTCACTGAATCCTGCTACGCTGTTACCATTGCCTGAAAATGAGGATGATGATGGGGAGCTGGAACATGACTGTCTGGATGTCATGGAATTATGTACCAAGCCAAACCCAGATATTTTAGATGAGCCCCTGGCAGAGTCTGATTATATACAGTTTGTGGATGGCTCTTGCCTGAGGGATGACGGGGGAGCTCTGAGAGCTGCAAACACAGTCTTTATGGTGGAAGTAGTAGTGGAAGCCTCCTGGCTTTGAGGTGTAGCCTCTGCAAAAATGGCTGACCTGGTTGCTCTCACAAGAGCCTGCTGTGTTTCAGAGCAACTGAGAGTGACTATTTTTACTGATAGTCAGGATGGCTTTGTGTGGTCCATGATGTTGGACAGTTATGATCTCAAAGGGGATTTATGATGTCTTCAGGTTCCCACATTCGAAATGCGGAATATGTTATGAAACTGTTGGAAGCATTATGATTGCCTAAAGAAATTGCTGTTGTAAAGTGTTCAGTATACAGAAGCAGAAATGACTATGTGACAGTTGGTAACTGTTATGCTGACGAGGTCGCACAGTATTGCCCTCATGGGTCCCGAACCTTCAATGGATAATATGTAAATGAATCTGAAATTGAGATCAACTACAACCTTTTGTTGACAGTTTCTGACACCTGGGAAGAAGTTAAGAGGCTGCAAGAGGAAGTATCAGAGGCAGAACAGCAGGGTTGGGTCAGAGCAGGTTGTGTCAATAGGGAGGATAGAATCTGGGTATCAACAGATGGAAGACCTGTGTTACTGGACAGTCTGTTCTCTCCAATGGCTAGGCATTTTCATGGTTCTGCACATGTTGGGAGGGATGCCATGGTCAGGTTGTTTCCACAGAACTGGTTGCACCACTGGTTTAGGTTGATGGCTGAGAGTTTGTGTCACAGATGCGTTGTGTGCCAGCAAATGAGTGTAAGAAGGAGGACACAAGTGACAATAAGTCACATGGGGAAATCAGGAGGCCTATTTAACAGGATGCGGCTGGATTTTATCGAGATCCCTGTGTGTAATGAACTGAGATATATCCTGGGAATTGTGTGTAGTTTCTCTCATTTGGTTGAAGCTTATCTGTCAAGGAGAAATGACAGTCTCACTGTAGCCAAGCTGTTGTTGAGGGAAATGATAATCGGGTTCAGTTGCTAAACTTCGCTGTAGTCAGACCGAGGAACTCATTTTGAGGTTCTGTAACTATTGTGTGCAGCATTGCAAGTGGAACAGAGACTGCACTGTAGTTATCGGCCTGAGGCTTCCAGTACTGTGGAGCAGGTAAACGGTATGTTGAAATTTTTTATAGCCAAGGTGTGTGTGTTGACATCTTTGAAGTGGCCGGATGTTTTGCCTCTGGGGCAGACCAATCTACACAGTATTCCTGATTGGAGGACAGGACTGTCTCTACATGAGATCATCATAGGCCGAGCAATGAGATTGCCTGCAGTGCCTGCAAATGCACTTGTAAAAATTACAGATGATATGAATTTCGATTACTCCAAAGGGCTGGCTGATGTGATGCATTCTGTGTCTCACTAGGTTGGAGCTACCAAAGACCTCCCGCATCAGGAGCAGTACCATGACCTCAGCTCCAGAGACTGGGTTCGGGTGTGTGAATGATACATTTTAAAATTTATTATTTACACTTTTTTTTTTTAATTGCCATCTGGTCACCTCACAAATTAAGGATTGGGACCAGATTGCTTACTGTAATACGGTGCTGGTTTTACCACATTTCAGATGGCTGCTTTTGGTTTCCATTTCGGTCCCAGTGATAGGTGAGGTCAGAAATTTATAAGTGAGGCTTAAATCAGTGAAGAGTCGTTCTGTATAGGGGCCATTCACTTGCATCTGTAAGTCGAAAAGTGGATTCCCCCCTCTCTCCCACTTTCCATCCTCCACTTTCCATCTTTCTCGTACACCTTACAAGCCTAAATTGTTCAAAAGGTTTTCTCTCTCCTCCAATCTACCTATGCATCTCAACAAAATGAATGGAGTTGAAAAATTGCCAAGGGAAATCCTTCTGTGGTACACCTCACAAGCTTGAGATTTCAAATCAGCATTTGGAAATGTTAAAACAGCGGTTTAGATGTTGAACATTACTGCATCATTCAGGGCAGGATAGGCCTTTTATTCCACCAGACATTTGCTCAGTGTGCTGGAGTCCTTGTGTGTCGGTTTTGAAAGCCCAGGGTCACTCATGATGCCTCTGTCCTTTTCCCAGGTCCTCGAAGGTGGTTTGCAGTAGGCACAGTGATGTTTCAAGAGAGAGAGAAAGAAGGTGCGGGATGGGGAAATGTACAGAGAAAGTGATCAGATAGGAAGATGAGAGATAAGGAGAGAGTGAGGATGGATGGAAACAGTGCCGAACTGTGGGGCATATTAGCAAGGGCTTTATCGCCGCTTTAGCGGCACTTTTTGCCGCTAAATCAGCGATTTTTTTATCGCCCTATCAGCAAGCTGTCGCTAACAGGCGTTAGCGACAGCTTTCTGGCGATAGCGGCCCGTTTTCCCATCGCCTTTCATGCCAGCGATAATTCTCGCTAATGACATGCAAGGTAGGCGTTCCCAACTAAAAGCGACTGAAAACAGTCGCTAACACAACTTCCCCCTAATAGCAACGCAGGCGAAGCGATAAAAAAGTCACGCTAAGCGCGAATATCGCTAGAATTTAACACCTGCTAAAAACATGACTTACCTGTTTGTTGAATGGGAGGTGGATTGTCAGGCTAAGTCCACCATGGCGTTAATGCGTGAATATCGCTGGATTTCAGGGATATTCACGCATTCGCCGCTATCGCTGGATATTTTATCGCATTGGAGATAAACGTTGCTAATAGCGTGTTATCTCCGTGATAATATCCAGCAATAGGCGGCGATAAAAAAAACGCGCTAAGCGCGGTTTGCGATAATTATCGCAAGTTGTTGCTAATATCCCCCTATGAACTTAAAACAGCCCTGGCAAAAATGATAAATTCAGGCCCCATGTGCAGACGTGCTAATGCGCACTAAAACCAGAGCAACTCTTTCAAGTTACCACTGGGATCGTGTAACGTGCACCACAACTCCTGGAGGCATTCAAGTGTCAAAACCGGGCTCCTGGGGCTCCATCCTCCCAGGGAACTGCCCCCTTGCCTGGCTGGCCAGTCCGGCCATACATGGAAAGAGAGAGCTTGCTTGAGCAAGCTGGTTTGAGCATTTTTGCCAGGGCGGTTTTTGTTACCCCAGTCTGGCATTGAAGAGAGGGAAGGAGCAGGTAGAGAGAAAGCGATCAGAGAGGGAAAAAAGAGAGGGAGCGTCGATGGATAAAAAGAGAGAGATATCATAAGGAGACAAAAGAAGTAAGCTAGTTTGAGCCTTTTTTTCAAGGGCTGCTTTTGGTTCTCAAGTCCCACCCTGGCATAATTAGCTGGGCAAGTGATGTCATATATTGAAGAATGATGAACCGCTAAAGTAAAAACTCATTACTCTCATGAATTTAATACCAATCAAGCTAAGTATTTGGTTTAGTTGTTTAAATGAAGTGAGCACATCCAATATTTTGTTTACCACGTGCACTTACTGAAAAATAGCTCATTTTCGGTCACTTTTTTCTATCACCGATTCGAATCCAGATTTTGTCGTGTTGTGTTCCTTGCTCAAAAGGAAGTTCGTGTTCTTTTTGAGAGCGTTTGGGTTCACATTTTCCAACATGTTAAGTCATCTTGGGGTTTAGACATAATTTGAGATCTATAAATACCGAAATAAAGAGCAAAAATAAATAAACTCAGCTTGGAATGTCTATTGAAACCAGACTTTACTGCTTTTTCAATTCAAAGGTTGCCATGTTTTCAAAAGATCTATACTAGATATAAAGCTAAGCTGGTTGTCAGAGGGCGCGAGGCGAGGGCGATTGACAACATCCACCCCAATCAGTGATTGCTGTTTTTCCGACACCAAAGCCACTGAGAAAACTGCTGAAGGGCAAGCAATTGATTTGTTGTTAGCAGATTTCTTCCTGTTTGGGCAAAGAAAAAAGGAAGCCCCTATTTCCACTTCCACAATGATGGCAGAAGTTGAACAGATATTGGTTATTTCACATTTTGAATCTGGAAATGTTCTTTGCTTAACTTTCCTGCATCATCTTGCAATGCACTCAAGGCAGTGTTCTATATTACATATAAAAGCTTCCTATGAGCTGTGAATTTTCAGACCGCGTCTCTAACTCTCTGGCTCAGGGGCGGGCATTTACCAACTCCAACTCCACCTCCCCAGTCCAAGCTGATTTGCAGAATGAAGTGACCACCTCGGAGAAATTGTGCGTACATAATCATGAGCCAGGCAGGACAGCCATCACCACCACCTGTGTCTAGTGGCATTAATACTTCTCAATGCCTTTGTATCCATAACACCATCGAAAGTGACAATGGATGTCAGGAAGAGTATTTAAGTGCACAAAGGAGAACTTTAATGAGGACTTGCTTGAGGCCGAGGTCTCTCCTCTCTCCTGGGACTGCTGCGATCTGAGGCAATGTCCTGCTCCAGATGGGGTTAGAGTTGTGAGGGTGGGGCGTCTTAGACATGCACTGGGTCTCCCTCTCAGGGCGCTTTCAGATTTTGCTGTCTCCCGTCTCAATCTGCGGCTTTCTCAGCAATGGGCTGCTTCTTTGTCTCCTCCATCCTGCTGATGTCAGAGGTAAGTGTAGAATGCCACCTTCACCTCCGTGTTCCCTAATTGGCTCCACCCCTCCTGTTTCTCTGCCAGCGCCTGACTTCCGATTGATCCTGCACATGACTTTCAGTGACACTTGACAGGAAATCAATTTTTTGGGTAAAGAAGGAAAAAGAAGGGTGGCAAGGACAAAACAGCCTCCTCAGAATGGTGGATCCATCAAAGAGACCAAGCATGCTGAATGTGTGTGAAATAATGAGTGTACAACAGGACAAGGCCTACAAGTTACCGGTTAATTTTCATTCTGTACTGTTTATCTCCTTCAGAAAGATTTGATTACATTAATGACATTAAAGCGACCCCTCATGTTTGCTTGACATAGTTGGGCTGGACAAGGGAAGTGTAAGTAATAAAGAAAAGCCTATTCTATCCTTATTTTGTTCAGTATCCTGTTCTTTGACCCAAGAAGCAATAAATCAAAAACTGTGATCAGTTCCAGACTAAGATAAGAAAAAGCTGTTGTGAAACATTGCTCCACATAAAGTCTTTTAAAAGAATGCATGTATTTTGTTCTCGAGAATTATATTTTATGAATGCTGACAACGTGAAAATGTGTCTCCTGCCAACTTCACCTTTCTCTACTGTCTCACATACCCACAAACACAACACCCACCTACATCACCCACACAGTCAACCATAATAATATTATTTCTTTCCCTTATAAACACCGGCAACAGATTAACAGAAGGTATGTTTTACGTTATGCTTATCAGTGCCCCTTAGGCAGTTCCACCAACAGCAGACACTGCAGACGTCACTGCCACACAATGAGCATATGCACTCTTCAGTTCTGGTACCTGTATTCTCCGCATATAGCTTTGATGACGACAGACCAGGAGGATTATACAACTTCCAGCATGCTAGCTATGCAGGAGGTGGCCTTGCAGCCATTCACAAATGCACCTGTTGTTGCACCTCTATGAACACCCAATCTCTAGACACTAAAACACCTCAACTAACATTTCACACTATCGTACGATCAAATTCTACCTTCTTATAGACCTCCAACCCTGAAGATAGCTGGGCTTTCAGCACTGCTATATCGAATATAATTGCAAGAGTCTCTTAACTCCTCACACAATATCTTCTTACTGATTTCAACCTTTCAGAACACCACCAACATCAAACAGCACAGGTCACTTCTTTCATTGTAAAATTCAACATCTGAAGCCTTGTGCTATTCTCCATGATCACTGTAAGCAGCCTCCCACCATAACCTCTGGGCTGGAAAAACGATGTAGCACTCCCCAGCCACCTCCTTCACAATATATCATCTCGTTATAACCTGCAATAGTCCTCCATGCTAAATCTCACCCCTTTTCTGCAATACGTCCATTGATGATGCCCAAAAACCAGATGTCATTAGTTCTCTTATCAAGCTCCTTCAGAGATGTCAATGTCCATCTTGACCTAATGAACCTCCTGGTTCAAATAAAAGTGGGCACGTCTGCATTATGAAAATACACTCCTCTAGAACAAAACCTTCTGCCTCTTAGTACAATGTGCTCACAGTAACTACACTATTCACAGGAAAGAGAAAAGATGGTTTAGAAAACAACTCCAAGGGGGCGTGGCTTGGCGCCAATCGAAGATGGCCGCTGCCTGAGCAGGCTCCGTAGCGGCTCAAGGAAAGTGCGAACCCTCCGACGGACTTTCCCTTCCTTGCTGCTCTTCGAGGACCGGAGCTGCCATGGGACGCATTCCGCCACCGCTTCATGCCTTTCTGCGGCTTCGGTGAGAATTTTATCACGATAAACGTGACCGGCGCGTTTTTCCCTCACCTTGCGCCCGCCATTTTGTCTCTTCATGACGGTCGTCGACTCACTGTTTTTTCGAGGAGGAATGTTTCCAGAGACACCTGTTTTGCCTATTATTCACATTCTCTGCCTCCAATGCATGGCATTTAATGCTGGGATTATTATCATTGCCTTCACTTAACTCATGATGTGGAAATGTGCATTTTGTAACCTTTATATTTCTGCTGGCATTTCATGAAAGGTCTGCGAAGTTTGCTGAAGTTTTTCTTCATATGACTGCCTCTTCTTGATATTTTCTATGCTTGGCCAGTGAGATACCTATTTTTCTCCTCAAACTTTATCAGCACTGTGGTCTCTTTGAAGGAGCATTACTGGCAGAAAGCAGCGCTACATTCCTAATTCAATTGTATGGGGAGAACGAAATCCCGACGTAATGTAGCTGGTCCTCCTGTCCCTTTTTCCTCTTTGGCAGACCATAATCCCTATTCAATTCTCTCAACAACAATGGACAAAACTGAAGGCCCCGCAACGTCGCCTCATAGGGACGCTCTGGTACTATCTGCTAATACCTCACTTTCCTCACCTACTCTTGCTCCGAAATTACCTACTACTACTGGTAAACGGATTTAAACGAATCCTCCGTCACCTACTACATCTCCTCCACCAGACACTATGGAGGTGTTACTTGAGGAAATACGAGCTCTTTGCCCATATATGGAAGAAACAAACAGGCGCCTTCAATCCTTAGATGACAAGTGGTCTACAATGGACAATAGGATCATATTGATGGAACGACAAATGGATTCTTTCCAAGATGTAGTCCACCAAGTTCCTGCTGTACAATCTGATATTCTCTCTCTCCAGAAACAGGTGAAAATTTGGAAAACCGCAGCTATCGCAATAACCTGCGCATTTATGGCCTGGCAGAGGGTTTGGAAAGTTCAGATCCCATCTCTTTCTTTAAAACTTTTCTTCCTCAGATCCTTGGTCTCCCTTTGTCTCCTGCTTTGAACAACCAACAAGCTCACCGTTTGGGTCGGAATCCAACTGCAACATCCTCTTTATCCAGACCCAGAGGAGTCATTATCTATTTTTTAGAGTATACAGACTTACTACGGGTCTTACAATCTGCTAAATCTAAAGATCGTATCACCTGGCAGGGCTCCACCCTTTTCTTTGCTCAAGACTATGCCAAGACAACAGCAGGACGTCGGAAGAAATTTCTTGCTATGCGCCCAGCTCTTCGTGCTCTTAATGCTCGTTATGGACTCTTCCACCCCTGCCTTTTCAAGGTTACATATCGAAATAAAACGACGACCTATGAAGATCCTGCTCTGCTCCAGAGATTCTTGGACAAATGCCGTGATGATGATATGGACATATCTCGTTTTGTGCCTGCCTAATTGTTGTCCTTTTATATCTTTTTGTGCTTTTCCAATCTAAACATTTTGGTGTTTCATTTCTCAGCCCATTTCATGTTGTGTTAATGTAGCATATTTGTATGTTTCATTTGTTCATATCTTCTCTCTTTTTTATCCTCTAGGTGCAGTAATTTTATGTATGTAATCTATGTCATCACTGGTCTGTTCTGGATGATGTCCTCCTTCCCTGATCCGCCCTGAGTCGCCCGGTCAGCTGTGCCATTTTCCCTATGTGGCTTCACCACCCTTCATCCTTTTATGTTACTTGTAGTAAGTCAGTGTGTTTTTGAATCTTCTATCTTGCTCTCTTTCTTCTGTGTATTTACCTTTCTTTCTTTATTGTATTCTCTTCACCCCTCTTCTCTTACTTCTGAATCTCCTTGTTTCTCAATGATGCCTTGTTCTCCTCTTCCCTCTCTCTTTCTTCTTTCTATCTCTCTCCTTTCTTTTCTTTTCTCTTCTCTCTCTTTTTCTTCTTTCTGTTGCTCTTCTTCTTTCCTTCATTCTTACGCTCCTTTTCATAACTACCTACCTTTTTTCTTCAACTAGCAATTTAATATTATCTGGTATGGCTACATATTTACTGTATTATTCATTGATACTTCTTGTTGTTCTCCAAATTTCAATTTTTATATTGATTACCATGCAATGTTTATATTGTTCTATCTCCTATAAATGGCGTTAAAAGTTGTTTCATGGAACGTTAAAGGTTTAGGCTCACCGATCAAACGCCAGAGGGTTCTCTCCCATTTATCTAACTTGAACTGTGATATAGCTTTACTACAAGAGACTCATGTTGTAGATAAAGAAATTCCTAAACTTAAAAGATTATGGGTAGGTAAAATTTTTGCATCCCCAGGCACAGGTCATCGCAATGGAGTTATCATTTTATGTCATAAACGTCTTGACTTACAGATTATTACTCAAGAATCAGATACTTCAGGTAGATGGGTTTCTGTCTCACTTTTACTTAATAATATCCCCATGACCCTTTTTAACCTTTATGTTCCTACTGCTCCTGATGTCACTTTTTGGCCCGCTATTTTATCCAAATTAATGTCCTTTCAGGATGATTATTTATTAGTTGGAGGTGACTGCAATATGGTTATGGATCCGATCATTGATTGTAAATCCACTTCTAAATTCATCCCGTCCACTATGTTCTCCCAGTTTACTTCCACTATTCAGCAACGGTCATTAGTAGACTCATGGCACTTATGTAACCCTACTCTTTTAGAATATACTTTCTTTTCCGCAGCACACTCTTCACATTCTCGTATTGACTACCTTTTTACCTCACAATCACTCACTCAATATATCCTACAATCTGACATTGGTTCTATCTTAATTTCTGATCATGCACTGGTTATCTTAAATCTAGACATATCTTCTCCTATACAAGGCACTAGAAGGTGGAGATTTAATAACTCTCTTCTTCTAGACCCTAATTTTACTCAGCAGTTTGAATCGTTTGCCACTACTTTCTTTGCTGAAAATGAATCCCCTTCTATGTCTCCTCAAATCATTTGGGACTCTTTTAAGGCGGCTCCAGGGATTTTATTATTTTTTTGTATCCCGTCGCAAGAAATCTTCCCTATCTAAATTACAACATTTTATGACACAAATTAAACGTTTAGAATCTTCCTTCTCTATCTCTGGCTCTAAATCTTGTTTGGATGAGCTTGTTCAAACTAAATTTCAATTCAACAAACTTTCCACAGAAAATGCCAACTCATTTCTACTTAAATCTTCAGCCAAATATTATGGTGGCCAGAATAAAGCCGGGAAACTTCTAGCCAATTATTTAAAAATTGAGAAAGAACACACTAGGATTAGCTCTATTCTTGACTCTAATAATCGTATGCTTTATAAAAATGAGGACATTTTGTCGGCGTTCACTCACTTTTTTCAATCTCTTTACACCCCTGAAACTTCTGTCTCTCCAGACTCAATCTCTCAATATCTTTCCTCTATTACCCCTCCTCCCTCTCCAGATATAGACTTTTCGGTGTTAAATGATGACAATAAAGAATCTGATATCAGTAATGCTATTCATACTATTAAACAGGGTAAAGCCCCAGGACCTGATGGTTTTACCATTGAATTTTATTCTTATTTCTCTCGTTTCCTTATTCCCAAACTGTATCAACTATTTCACTTCTTTATTTCTTCTAAAAAATCTGGGGGATCTTTTCAAGAAGCTCTAATATGTTTAATACCTAAAGACAGCAAAGATCATACTCTGTGTAAGAATTTTCGACCTATTTCTCTTATCAATCTTGACTATAAGATTTTTGCTAAAATCCTAGCACTTCGTTTAGAGAAATTTCTACCCTCGTTAATTGGTCGTGAACAATGTGGATTTATTAAGGGCAGGCACCTTTCTGACAATACTAGACTCTTCTTCAATGTCCTTACTAAAGCTAGATCCTATAAAGATTCATTAGCAGCCATTTCTCTAGACGCTGAAAAAGCCTTTGATAGAGTGCGATGGCCTTTTATTTTCTCTACTTTATCCTGGTTTGGTTTTGGTCCTCCATTTATAAATTATGTATCTTTACTCTATTCCTCTCCAGTTTCTTCTGTACTCTCAAACGGTCTTCTTTCATCAAACTTTCAATTGCACCGTGGAGTGCGACAAGGTTGTCCCCTTTCTCCACTCCTCTTTATTCTCGTCTTGGAACCTTTCTTAATAAAGATCCATTTAAATTCCCAAATCACAGGTTTTAAATATGGCTGTAACCAATTGAAATTATCTGTTTACGCAGATGATATTTTGCTCTTATTGTCCCATCCGCAATCATCTCTCCCAGCTTTCTTATCAGAAGTAGAATCCTTCGCCTCTGTATCCGGCTACAAATTAAATATTGATAAATGTGAAATCCTTCCATTAAATAAATTATGCTTTTCTGCAGATTATACTACATCCGGTTTCAAATGGAACGCTGACAGAATTAAATATCTGGGCTTATGGTTTAAATCCTCTATTAAAGATTCTATTTTAACTAATTTAAAAGAACTCCAGTCCTTTTTTAAATCTGCTACCTCTAAATGGAATCCTTTGTTTTTATCATGGTGGGGTCGTCTTGACAAGATCAAGATGATGTTAGTCCCGGTTATTCTCTTTTATCTTTCCAATATCCCTATAAATATTGCCAACTCTCATTTTAAAACCATATATTCCATATTATCTAAATTTTTATGGAATAATAAAACACCCCGCATCTCCTTACATAAACTTAAACGCCCTAAATTTTTAGGAGGCGTTAACTTCCCAGATTTCCAAATTTATCGTGATGCATTCTCTCTTAGGCAGGCCTCATTACTCTTATTAGAAGACGATGATGCCCGCCCTCTACCATTATGGGTTGCCATGGAAAGATCCTTTTTTCAGCCCTTTTCCTTTCAAGAAACCGTATCTTTTTCTCAACGACCTACTTCCTTTTCTCTACCTATACTCAATAACTCTTGCAAACTTCTTAAACCCTTATTTACCAATCACCTTTCTCCTTCAGACAAATTTCTACAATCCTCTATATGGTATAATAAAGATATTAAACTAAATAACAAAGTTTTATTTTGGAAAGATTGGCATCTTAAGGGTCTTCATTGGATACATCAGCTCCGTCATGAAGATACTTGGCTGTCCTTCTCTTCTGCTCAATCACGCTTTTCCTTTCCTTCATCATATCTTTCCAAATATACCTCCTTGCTTTCTCTAATCCAAACCTCTTATCACACCATGACATCAATGACTCATCCCTCCTCTTTACCCTCACATACTTTATCCATTCTGTCTCTCTCCCCATCAGCATCACAACTCTACCAATCTCTTTCACCTTTTTCACCCATTAGAGATAAAACTGAGGGGGCGCTAGAGGGCGCACAGCAAGATGGCCGCACCCTAGTGCTGCTCTGCCCGGCCGGGCCAATATCCGTCCATTATCTGCAAAATACTGGCGCATCCACATACCCAACCGGACCGGGTGATGATGTGATGGGTTTCTGAGGTGGCTGGAGCTGACAGGAACCACGTCTGCTCGCTGTACCCGCTGGAAACGCGGGCATTTCGGTTGACTGGTGAGCGCTCGCAAAATGGCGCCTGCCGCGCATCTCTGAGCTGCGGCGACTCGGCGGACCGCCGGCTGGTGGTGCATCGGGTCCTCATCCCTCATCAAGCTTGTGAGTGTGCCTGCCTGGAAGGCTCGGAGAGCCCATGCCTGGTAGTTATCGTGGTGTGGACCCGGACCGCAAGCAGTGGCAGAGACCGAGAGCGGGAGTTTCCGCTGGTCTTCCTGATCGCCTGGGCTCCAGAAGACGTCGGACTTCGGATCGCGTGCTCCCTGCAGTCGGCGGTGGTGAGTGGTGTGCGGTGCCGGCTGGGCCTGCGGCTGCGTAGGCGGGTGGGGGCCCAGGCTAGGCGCGGCATGCTGTGAGCTGCTGCTGGGCTGGGGGGGGTCTGTGTATCGGCGAGGCGGAGGAGCGGCGGAGCGCAAGGGCTGTCGTATGCTGAGCGGTCGAGCTGCATGTGTCTGCTGCGAATGAGCTCCCTGCTAGGGCGAGAAGGCTGAGCCCATTCTACACTGGTCTCCCTCGGGGGCCTCGCCTGACTCTGCTGTCTGGTGGCTGCAATTGCTGCTGAACTGGCAGGCTGCACGGAGGTGTGCTGCGAGTGGTGCCGCTGTCTTGTCAGGCCCTGAGGGCTTGGGTCGCTTGAACCGCTTCCCCCCTGGTGGATTCCCTGTGGCCCATCCCCCCATGTTGGTGTCCTACTGCTGTGTGCACTGATCTGTGCTCTGGAGAAGCCCTGATTGCGCCGTTGCAGCGACTGGTGGCAGTTGGAGAGCCTAATATCCCTGGTGCTGGGCTTATTGAGGGGGCTCCCTCGTTTTGGTGCCTTTCTACATTAGGGTGTGCAGGATTGAGTGCACTGGCCACCCGCCTGAGATCTGTTTGTGGGCTGAGGAACGAATTGCCGCTCACAGCATGGGGCGCACAGACAAGACGCAGTCTCGGCTCACATTTGATGCCCGCAAGACTCCTAAATCCACGCAGCGAGCTGCCTCGGACTCTGAGGCGGATGTACACAGTGATGCCCCCCCCCTCGCTGGAGACCACGTTGTTGGCTATGCAGCGCAGTCTTCAGTCCATAGATGGCACAATGGCAGCGGTAAATCATCGCCTTGATCACATGTCTGGGCAACTGGAGAAGCAGAACGCCCGTATGGGGAGGTTGAACAGCGCGTGTCGGCAGCGGAAGATGGTCTCAGTGCAGTGTCCGGGAAAACACTGAACATGGAAAAGGTGCTATCCCTCATTCAGGCTAAGAATGAGGATTTGGAGGCGCGGTCCCGGCGCAATAACATCAGACTGACGGGGCTGCCGGAGTCCACCAATGTGGGGAAAATGGAGACGTATATAGAAACCCTCATTAAGGATCTCTTTGGCACTGAGCACCTGTCCCACATGTTTATTGTTGAACGCGCCCATCAGTCGCTTGCAGCGCGGCCGCCTCCTGGTGCAGCCCCTCGTCCCATTATAGCGAGACTTTTGAATTATAGGGACCGCGACACTGTTTTGCGCCTGGCCAGAGACAAAGGGACTATCGAACATCAGGGCAATTACTTGGCGTTTTTTCCCGACTTCACTGTGGCAGTGCAGTCTGCTAGAAGGGAGTTCAGCGCGGTGAAGAAGTTCTTGCAATCCGAGGGAGTGCCTTATGCCATGCTGTATCGAGCACGCCTGAGTATAGGGCACGAGGGGGACTTCAGGATTTTTGCAAATCCTAAGGCGGCCATGGATCACGCTGAAAAACTCAAACGCAAGCTGCGTGAGACTAGCACGCTTCAGGATGACAATGACTGAAGTGCAGAGCTGCATTGGACACTTGGTCAGCTTCAGGTCTGCCGTTGATTCTCAGGGATTCTTGCGATTTTCTTTCCTCTCTCTACTTATTCCTGTAGCATTGGTTGGCCTCTTCATGTAGCTGTCTGTATATCCCAAGTGCTTCCACAATGGGGTGCCTCCGCTGCAGTCTGACTGGGAGATCCAGGGGGGAGGGTGCGATGGGGGGGGGCGGGATGGTCCACTGGCGATCCATCCTGTCTATTCAATTTCTCTCCTGACATGTTCTCTATTGATGTGATTATCTGTGGGTGGGTCTCGGCCAGCTGTGATAGTTCCTGCCCTGGTGGTGCACATTAGGAATCATTGCAATGAGGGGCATACAGATCCTATTGTTGGTTATTGTATGATGCATTTATCTCTTCCTGCTGGCAGATCTCATTACTCTCTATAATGTTGATTGTACGTTTCCACTTATAATGTTCTCAGGCTTTGTACGTGCCTTGGTAGGCTGGGCTTATATGATGGTCTTTGGTCAAGATGGGGGATGAGACATATGGTGTGCTGAGCGCCGCACACCAGAAGGTTCTTTATCCTGGCATAAACCTAGATCTGCCTGGCCACCTCCTACTTGTTGGGAGGATAGTTGCACTCGGTGTCCCGACTGGGTGTACCCCAAAATGCTCTTTTTGCTCTTAGGGAAATGTTGGGGGGGAGGAGGGTGTTCGACGGGGATGGCTTTGGCAGGTTGGGGTTGCGGAAGTGGGTGGGGGGTGCAGGGGGCTGTTTCGGGGTTGGATGACAGACACTGTGATTGAGATGGGTGCCACTGGTTTTGGAGCACTCTGGAATGGTCGGCATGCTGTGTATACTTTATGGTACGAGTGGCTCGCTCTGAATGGCTGTACACTATGAATAGGACAATTAGGGTTCTCACCTGGAATGTCCGTGGGCTTAACAGTCCCAAGAAGATACATTCAGTTTTTGCATATTTGGAACGCATGCGGGTGCAGGTGGCTTTCCTACAGGAGACGCATTTGACCAAGGACTCAGAAAAAACAGTGGGTGCACGTTGGGCGAGTGTTAGAGTGGCATCCTCATATTCTACTTACTCTAGGGGAGTGCTGATTTTGGTGAAGAAGTGTATTCCGTTCACTGTGACTCGAACAGACACGGATGAGAATGGGCGAGTGGCGATTGTACAGGGTCAGCTGGGTGACAGGGGGGTGCTCTTGGTGAATGTGTATGGCCCCAATATGGACGATCCGTCCTTCTACTCAGACGTATGGCGTAGAATTTCAGCTTTTCCTCCGGCTGCGATTATCTGGGGGGGGATTTTAATGTCTGTCTGGATGCCACTATGGATAGAGCTGGAAGTGGGGAGGTAAGGTCTAGACAAGCTGTGGAATTGATTAAGTATTTATTGGATGCAGAACAGTTACACGACATTTGGAGGCTGCGTAACCCTGCGGGCCGGGAAAGCACTTTTGTGTCTTCCGTCTACGGATCCTGGTCCCGTATAGATTACTGGCTTATATCGGGGGAGGTGTGTCCCTGGGTAGTGGGAGTGACTCATGAGGCTCGTACGTTGTCGGACCACTCTGCGGTCACCCTGGAATTGCAGGTTCCCACTTGTGAGAGACCGCCCTTCACGTGGCGGCGACAGCCGTCTGAATTAAAGGATGCAGTGTTTCGACAGACCGTTGCGGACGCAATTACAAACTTTTTTAGGGAAAATGAGGGGTCGGTGGACAGTGCAGGGGTACTTTGGGAAGCGTTCAAAGTGACCATCCGGGGGGTCTGTATAGGGGCGCAGTCTGGGGTGCTTCGCGATCTCCGGCGCCGGATAGAGAAACTGGCGTCTGATATATCGTCACTGGAACGCGCCTATGAGTCTGATTCCTCTCCAGTGATCCTGGCAGGTATTCGGGGTCTCGTCTCGGAACATAATGGCACGGTTGACCAGGAGCTACTGCATTGCTCTCGACGGAAAACTGCTCGATATTAGGGCGAAGGGGGCAGGCCTGGTCGATCCTTGGCGCAGAAGCTGGCGGAGCCACGAAGCCAGGAGCGCATCACGGCGCTGCAGGATATGGATGGTGTTACCCGCTACTCGACGGCTGAGCTCTGCGATATTGTATTGCAGTTCTATACCCGGCTATATGCAGCCCGGGATTCTCCGTCGCCGTAGGAGATTGCTACATATCTGGATGATATAGCGCTGGGGTGGCTATCTAACTCGCATCGGGAATACCTTGTGCAACCGTTCGATGTCGAAGACGTTAAACTGGCTATAATGGCCTTGCCTACGTGTAAGGCTGCGGGGATGGACGGGCTGCCCAGTGAATTTTATAAAGCCTACGCATCGGATCTAGCGCCTTGCCTACTGGCAGTATATGCGGAAGCATATGAGACGGGAACATTACCGCCTACCCTTAGGGAAGCCTTGCTTGTGACGTTGTTGAAGCCCAACAAGCCTCCGGCTCAGTGTGAGTCATACAGGCCCCTATCAATCATTAATATTGACGCAAAGATTTTTGCAAAAATGATCGCCACCAGGATACAGCCGCTGGTTCCACTCCTGGTTTTGCCTGACCAATCGGGGTTTGTCGCAGCGCGCTTCACGGCTCACAATTTACGCACGGTCTTTTCCACTCTGCACTATTTCGAGTCCGACTTTCAGGCCGTTGCAGTGTTGCTTGACGCAGCAAAGGCCTTTGACTCCTTGCAATGGCCATACATGTACGCAGTCCTAACCAGGATGGGCTTTCCACCGTTCTTCTTGCAGTGGCTCCGGGTCCTTTATGATAACCCGGCTGCCCGGGTGAGAGTAAATGGGTGGGTGTCCTCGACGTTCCCCATCGAGCGGGGCACGCGACAGGGCTGCCCCCTGTCGCCAATGCTCTTCTCTCTTGCTTTGGAGCCACTCACTTGTCGGCTCTGCCAGAAGCACGCGGAGGCAGCCTTGCGATTTCAGCAGCGACCGTTGATCGTCTCCCTATACGCGGACGACATGTTACTCTATGTCCGTGAACCGGCAGTATACCTATCTGCACTGCTTCGGGAATATGTGAGGTTCGAGGGTTTCTCTGGTCTCGGGATCAATTGGTCGAAGTCAGTGGTGCTCCCTCTGACAGAGCACACGAAGGAAGTGTCAATGGACTACCCCCTAGCCTGGACATCAAACCCAGTGAAGTATTTGGGAGTGTGGTTACACAGACACCCAGAAAAGGTAGTTTCTGAAAATTACGGGCGTACGATAGCGCGTATTACTGACCTTGCTGAACGATGGGCGCATCTGCCCCTCTCATTGGCTGATAGGATTGCCGTTATTAAGATGGCCTTTCTCCCTAAGCTGCTGTATTTCTTTATTAATATTCCCATTAAACTGAATATGACACTGTTTACATCGCTTCAATCGTCCCTTCTAACGTTTGTGTGGGGAGGCAAGAAACCCCGCTGTCGGTGGGATATTTTGGTTCAGCCTTTTGAAAGGGGAGGCTTTGAAGCCCCCGATATTAGACTCTATTATCTGTGCGCTCAGGCGCAATTCGCCCACTATTGGCATTTCCCCCAGCGCTTTCAACCTCACGTAGCTATTGAATCTGATGCTGTCTCACCAATGCCGCTACAAGCGGCGGTCTTGATGGGGGGTTCAGGTGGCCCGCGGACTGAGATCAACCCAGTACAGTGTACGGCGTGAGCTTGGCGAATGCTGGCAAAACGGGCTCGGGTGCCTTACCTATATGCTCCATCGCTACCCCTGACTTCGCACCCTGATATCTCTGTGGGGCGTGAGAAACCTGCCCTGCGCGAATTGGCTAAGGTAGGCATTTCCCGGCTGGGAGATTTGTATACAAATGGCCGCTTCAAGACCTTGCTGGAGGTGCAGAATGGCACGGAGCGCGGATTTATGTTTGGCTTTACCTATGTACGGGTCAGGCAGGCGATCCGAGCGGCCTATCCGGATTACCCGGCGGAACCCACTGCTCTACGGGCATTGCAGGCGATGCTGTCGGGAGCGGGGCGCAAGGGCCTAATCACTAAACTATACAACTCTTCCCTGCGAGAGCGGGAACGGGAGGACCATCCCTCCTTATTGCGTTGGAGAGCAGTGCTGGGAGATACTTTCGAGTCGGATGATTGGACCGCGTGTTGTAAGCTCACGGGTCGCCTCACGGCGAACTGTAACCTTCGAATAATTCATTTCAAATTCCTTCATCAACTATACTACACTCCGTCACAACTGTGTAGATATGGGTTGCGAGAGACGGCTGCTTGCGTACGGTGTGGGATGAATGTGGCAGATTTTCTGCATGTGGCATGGACGTGTGCAGGGGTGCTTACCTTCTGGACTGCTGTGGTGAAGATGCTTACTGATATAGTACTGGAACCTGTGCAGTGCACTCCGGAGCTGTGCCTTCTTGGGATGGTACAACGCCTTAAACCCTGTAATAGGCGGATTGTGGCTGTGGCTACACTATTTGCAAAGAGGGCAGTCGCACAGTGTTGGGGGGCTAAGACAACCCCTACGGTGAAGAAATGGCTTCGTGACCTGCTGTATTGCAGGGACCAGTTGCTAATTTATGAGGAGGAATTGCCGGAGGCCTCACGCCCCAAGGACTTCTGGGCCCCAATTACTGCATATCTCCTGTCCCGCACAGATATGGCGTGATGTTCTATGCTTGTCCGAGACTCTTGTGGGACGGCCTACTACCCACCCTGGTTTATGCTGGTCCCTGCGGGCTCAAGCCTTATGCTCCTGTTACTAGATGTGCACTATGAATGCCCTGTAAAATCTGCCTACTGTTCGCATTGATATGGTCTGTATATGCCTCTCTTTTAGTGTTCAGGTCACATAAAGATGCCTTGATGATGTTGATTCTGTCTGCCTGGGATGGGGTGGGGGTACGCTACGTTGTTTTTTCTATGATACACTGTACAAGAATTATCTGCTGTTGTCATTTGATTGTTAAAAATCAATAAACATATATATAAAAAAAAAGAGATAAAACTGAGGTGGAACTACTCTGGGAGACGGATCTTCAATCCACCTTTTCTACGTCTACGTGGAATAAGATTTGGATTAAAATTAGAAAATTTTCCCGAGCTGCTAATACTACCCAAACTTTGTTCTACATTTATAACAGACTCTTATTTACTCCCTCATCCTTACACAAAATGAATCCCACTCTTTCCACCTCTTGTTGGTCCTGTAATGCAAACTCAGCGGATTTACAACATATGCTTTTCCTTTGTCCTCAAGTTCATAGTTTTTGGAAACAAGTCTGGGCACAGATTAATGCCATTTTTCACATCCAAGTCCCTTTTTCTTTTGTTAACATATTTCTAGGTAGTCTTTCTGATGACTGGAATTATCAACCTCGCAACTTCCATATCATTGATTTACTCCTTGCAATTGCCTTCCAACAGATTACCAGGTCATGGAAAGATACCTCCAACCTTTCCTATCGCGCTTGGTGGTATGGAGGTTGCTATAAATATAGGTTAGACAGAGCATATGTTCACCCTATCTCCCTTGCCATTAAGAGAGACCTCCTATGGCTACCTGTTACTCATTTTCTTGATGTATCTGCACGTGCCTCGCAAACTCATGACCCTCGAATTGAAGAAGTTCTTAAACCTCCATAAGTTCTATTTTTACATATATGCATATATGTTTCCTGTTGTTTTCTCTATTTAGCCATTTTACTCAGTTTCCCTTATACCTTTTGCGTTTTACTGTTCTAAATTTTGCTAACAATTATATCGTAGTTATGATTTACTGATAATTGATTGCCCTTACCTTTTCCTCTTTTTGTCTTTTTCCCTTTTTACCTCTATTGCCTTACCAGTTTGCATACCGATTTTCTTATGTTAACATTTTCTCATTATACTGTATTGCATTTTATCTTGCATCAATAAAATTTCTCTTAAACTAAAAAAAAAAAGAAAACAACTCCAAGTGTACCTCAATGATCTGAGAAAACTGTGTTCCACATGAAGAAATCTCACTACTGTATCAAAAGCAATCCACTAAACCTCTATCATGTAGCTCCCAAAAGAAGCTTTGTGTACTTTAAACTGCCAAGAATGGCATCACTCCTAGAATGTGTTCTACATAAAGACCTTAGTCAACCTATTGTATTACTTTTAAGTATAATAGTATACCAGAGCTAAGCAAAACATGTGATATTCATCATTTCTTTTGTATTATAAAAAAAATATACATTTTAAAATCCAAAACAAATCACTGATGATTCCTGGAGATGAAACCTATTCTATGAGTAAACTCTACCAAGAATTAGCCACGTTTTAAGCCTAAATACTGTTTTGTACTTTGTTGTTTGTTTACTGTGGAAATCTAGCTCTTTTAACATGTTGACAAGATGAAGATATATGATGACCTACTTTACTCATAGAATAGGTTTCATCTTCAGAACCACAATTCATGTCAGGGTGAAGTCACAAGCAAACCCTAAATTAACCTCTGCTCAACCCAATCCAATCAGTAGGACCGAGATATGCAGGTTTAAAGATTTAGGTGAAATTAGCGCCAAAAAGCACAAAGCGCCAACTGTGAATATATGGTTGCGCTAGACCAGGATAAAGTCAGAGGTTCAGGCCGACTGTGATGGAGCACGGGCCAGCTACAGGAACCCAGTTAGACCTGTTGAAGAGTACCTTAAATCCTGGCTGTGGAGCATTGCGAGGTCCTGTGCTGAGGATGCGTCGCTCAGCCGAGGTGATGCTTAATTTTTGAGGAGCTTCGAAGCTGCAATGCAAGGATCCCAACGATGAGGGCTTGTGATGCAAAATCTGGCAATGAGGATGTGTCACAAAGCCGATGCGATGTGTCAGTTTCAAGGAGCTGCACTGCTGTGAAGCGAGAACCTGTGCTGCTGCTGTCGAGTCTGGTGTTGACTAGAGATTTGCGATGCGAGGACCTGCGTTGGGAAGGCGTCATGCAGCAGTGGTTCCAATGCTGGCTGTGAAGTCAACGTGGAGTTCTTGCGCTGGGAGAATCCTTGCAGCAGAGGCGATGCACTAGTTCTGCTGGATCACAGATGAGCTGGCAGACTACCTTCAGGCCCACTTCCAAGGGTCCAGGACTGGGTTGGTAATACTTGGCAGGATAGGACTCACAGATGGCAGAGTCCAGGCGCTGGGGTCAAGGTTTCTGGAGCCTTCTGTCCCTGAGGCTATAGCAAACTAGCCCTTGGAGTCACTAAGTCCTTCTTACCCAGGCAAGAGGGCAGTAGGCAGCAGGTCAGCACAATAGGGCAGCAGTCCTTCAGAGAAGCAGACTTGCAGAGTGGCAATCTTTTCAGAAGCACAGCAATCCTTATTCTCAGCAGAGTATCCAGAGGTACAGAGGGGTACTGAAGAGTTGATGTCTGAGGTGCAATATGTATACCTGAGCCTTTCTTTGAAGTGGGCGGAGCTTCTAGAGGTTTCCCTTTAATCTGCATAGGCTTCCTGCCTTCCCTGCCCTGGCTCCAGACTGCAACCCTTTGTGTGGAGTCAGGACATAGCTTATTGAAGTGTAAGTAGGGCTGTGCCCAGCCATATCATCCTGCCAGTGATGGCCCATTCAGACAAACCTAAGCTCTCAATTGTGTGTTGCTGTCTAGGAGGAATACTCAAAGCACAACTGTCAGCTACAACCAGTCATGTGACCCAGAAACAGGCTGCAGGCACTAAATGGCTAAGGCAGGGAAATGCCAACTTTCTAAAGTGGCATTTTCAAACTTGCAATTTAAAATCCAACTCCAACATTAGAGAGGATTTTCCATTACAGTTGCAAAGACACCAAACATGAACCGGTTACCTGTTCCCATTTGGAAGTTACAGCTTATTAAATGTAATAAGGTAACTCCAAGGTTATCCAATGGTAGAGGTAGGACTTGCAATAGTGGAAAACCAATTTAAGAGTTTTTCACTACTAGGACATGTAAAACTTAAACACATGTCCAACTTTTTAAATACGCTGCACCCTGCCCTCTGGGCTGTCCATGGCCTAACCTAGGGGTGAATTATATGTTTTAAAAAGGAAGGTTTGGGCTTGCCAAAATGTTTATTTTGCCAGGGTGACATGGCAATTTAAAACTGCACACACAGGTTGCAAGGGCAGGCCTAAGACAGGATTGAAGGCTACTTAAGTGGCACTGTATACTTTTATTTACCGTATCTACCTCATACATGTTTCATCAACAGTCTATGATGTATTCCATATATTTTTTGTTTCACTTATTGCCACTATGTAATTATATTTACTACAAACATAACCCAGGTAATTGCTGCTATGCCAACTCTATAAAGTGCTCTGATACCCTCTGGTCAAGTTTGCGCTATTTAAAAGTCAATAAATGATAAATAAAGTGCTTCAGGCCCACTAGTAGCATTTAATTTACAGGCCTTGGGTACATGTAGTACCACTTTACTAGGGACTTATAAGTAAATTAAATCTGCCAATTTGGGACAAGTCAAAGTTACCATGTTTTAAGGAGTGAGCACATGCACTTTAGCACTCGTTACCAGTGGTAACATGTGCAGAATCCTAAGACCAGCAAATACGAGATCAGCAAAAATAGGGCAGATGAATGTAAAACGTTTGGGGGAAGATCACCCTTAGGCTACAGGTCTAACAGTGCCATACAAAGATTATTTTAAAAAGAAATATGTATGATCACAAATAACATTAACAAGAATGTAAACAGCTGCTGTCTCAACAATCCCACCATTGAATGCACCCTAATTGAGGCACTTCTCCCATTTGAACCTCAATGACCCCATGGCTCTCCTCTACTCCCTCAAATTTACAACATAGGATGAAGTTATTATGCCTTCATCAGTAATCCAATCCATTTCTAGTCAAGAGCACAAGAAGATGCCAAATATAGTCAAAGCTGCGCCCATTCAATGTACCTCTAAACCACCCTCTAAACTGATCAGATCCTTGCACTCCTGCACAATGTCAACCTCAGTCCAAACAACCTCACAAACTGCACCTTTCTTTCTTCGATAAAATAAAATAGAAGGTGATCCCTGAGTGAATCATGGGACACTCCCTCTTTACAACTATGAATCAGGGTTCAGTGTGCAGTGCAGTATAGCGACCACAAGCATTCAGGTGGTCGACAGTGCTCTCCACATCTCCAGCAACAGTGATACATGGCAGTACATCCTCTTCAACCTCTCTTCTGCAATCTGCAAAGATAATTATCAGGATTTAACTGCACAACCCAGCAATTGTTAACTTTGTACCTGAACAACAAACACTAGCTAATACAGAAGAATAACTCCAGATCAGAGCGCATTTCTTCAATGGTCTCTTGTACACCTGAAAGATCCATTCTACCACTGATCATATTCAGCATCTATCTAGAGCCTTGGAATAAGTGTCATACTCTTTGCCAAGGGGCATTTCATGATGGCTGATGACGTTCATCTCTGCTTGAAGAACTCAATGTACAATGATATCAACCATCAGACAGACTGCCTTTAAGGCAGTCATCTTTGGATGCCAAAGTTCTGCTTGCATCTAAATACAGAGTTCAACCTCACCAGTGACACCAGCAGAACACTCTACAGTCAAGTGCAATAAAACCAACAGGTTATCCAAGGAGACAATTAACAATATCATTGTGCATATTAGTGACACCAAGGCAGCAACTGTTGTACCTCTCTCCCACCTTATAGCAGATCCAATTGGATGTCCTTCATCACTCTCACTACTGACAACCTCTCAAGCCGCTTTTGTACTCTCAAGGTCATGACCTATGTAGACAGAATCAACCCCACTTCATTAGTGAAGCTCTCAAACTGTCATTGAGCATTGCCACCATCACCTCAACCATGGATTTTCCTTAATATGATCAGGACTGGAAATAAGAACACCAGCATGAACCACCAATGACCTAGCCAATTACTAATAATTAGTACACAGCTTAATGACACCTACATCAGTGACTTAAGTCCAATTTCCTCCTCAAAGACGTTTAGCCTTGATTCAGGTCTCTGTGTGGAATCGAGAGAGCAATCATCCAGGTATTTGATGACATCATCTGCATCACTACAGCAACAGAAACACCTTACTTCTTTATCTCCTCAACCTCTCAGAAGCATTTGCATGGCAACTGCAAGAAATTGGGTTATTAGTTGAGAGGGGTGAGAGCCCCACTCAAATAGTAAGCACAATCCTTGTCAGGATGAGCCACAAAAGCCACTAAATAAAATTGTGCTTAACTCTCTGGTAGCTATGCACAATAGCAGCCAGGTTTAACTTAGAGGCAATTAGTAAAGTATTCATGCAGCTTTCAAACATAGAGTACATTTTAATAAATAAAATGACACCAAAACAACAAAAGTCCAATCAGTAAAACTGGAGTTATGAATGTTTAAGTTTCAGGTAAAAACAGCACCAAGAAGCACAAAGTGCCAATCAGAATTAACTGGTCATGCTGGCCCTGGGTTCATGTAGTACCATATACTAGGGACTTATTGGTAAATTAAATGTGCCAGTTAGGTGTATACCAATTTTAACATATTTGGAAGGGAGAGCAGTGGGTAGCAGGAGTAAAGTGTGTAGAGTCCTAATGTCAACAACAAGAGCTTCTACAAAAAATAGTATAGCTAAAGGAAAAATAGGGGGGAATACCACACAAAGGATAATAATTTCCAACAGCCACACTTCAAGCCTTGCTCAACAGCATTGTACCACATATAGACTTAAAAAGCTCAGCACTACACTGAATTACCTCTAACCAAACTGAAAAACATTGGTTCACCCAAATGATCGCCTTAAGATCAGAGCACATCTTAATTATCTTCAGCATATATCTAGGTCCATCCTATCACCAATCATCTCCACCCCTCAAAACATCTGACTTGCACCAAGACTCTAAGCTTCTATGCTGACATGAGCCTCAGCTTGAAAACGAACACCACTATGAATGCAGGATTGTTACAGCTTTCACTACTTAACAGATAGAATGTGCACTATATCTGAAAAGCTATTTCAATTTGAGGCATGGCAATTTGAAATTACTTAGGCACTCACTCCTTCACTAAACATGGCATCAAAATTTGGGATGTGCTAACAACAGCACACCAAATCTGCTGTTCCTGTCCGAAACCTGGCCCGACTCCCTCTTCAGCCCCCGTCATCACCATGGCAATCTCCCTTGAATACAAGGTCTCAAGACAGAACAGGACAAAGAGCCCTTGAGGTGAATCATGGCCATCGTCAAAGAATACATCCAATGCTCCACCACCTTGGAAAGAACCACCAGCAACATGGAAAACTTGACATTGACCTTCAAACTCCTCATCACTACTAACTACACCCTGACCTGCACCCTCGCTAAACCCTCCCACTGGACCCTGTGGCAAGTTTGGCAGCACCATAGTGGACTTTATCCCCCACCTTATCCTCAGCTTCAGCACCTTAATGCTCTTCGGCAACCTCCACTACCACCCGGAAGACCTCACTGATTCCAACACAACCAACCTTATTGAGGACCTGTCCAATCTCGGACTCATCCAGCAAGTGTAAGGCCCTCAAGATGTTATTGAATACCTACTGGACCCCATCTTTACTAGCTTTAGCAACATCACAGTAGACATAACCACACCAATCACCTGGTCTGACAGCACCCTCGTCCACTTCAGCATACCCATTTCACACCACTGAATTGCTAAATCACAATGGGACTTGAACAAGATCTCAGAAGCATCCTGGTCCTTTCAAACTACTACACTACTGGACTCGACACAACAGCAACCGCCCCCAATTTATCTGCAACTTCAGCGCCAGGATTACCACCTGCCCAGACTCCCAGGCTACTCTCAAATTCAACAAAGCCAACACAACTAGACCACAAACAAGCTAGTACACAGAAAAGGTCAGGCTCACCAAACACCACTGCAAGCAACTTGAACGCAGATGAAGACAAAGTCAGGACAAGACCGACAAGAGAACCTACAAATCCACCCTCAGCCACTACCATCAGAAAATCAGAGCCTCAAAATGCTCTGTGATCACCAGCCGCATCGAAAGTAGCATCAACATCACCAAGGACTTTTTTGCCACCGTGAAGGACTTCACCTCTCCAGCAGCCATCTCCTCTGAACCCAGCTTTCATTATTTCCTTCAGCAACAGGATCACCAGCATCTATGACATCTTCTTTTTCAACACATCTTCATCAAAGGACTGGGCTCATCAGCGTAGCCCTCAAACTGATCCTGAATGACTCATTCAGCACACCCACATACATGAAAGTCTGGAAACACAGTACAGTGCTCCCCCAACTCAGAAACCCTCAGCAGACCCAAAGGCACTAGCCAGGTACTGGCCTATCTCCCTGCTACCATACCAAGTAAAAGTAATGGAAAAGATGATAATCAAATGCCTACCCACCCCATCCTTATCCAACGACTGCACGAAGCTGGCATCCAATGACCCCCACAATGCTATATTTCCTTCTTCCTGACAGACCACACATCAGTCAGCCAGGCCCCCTTGATCTCGGATGACGCCTTAAGCTCAACACAGACAAGATTGAAGTAGTAATCTTTAGCAAAGATACCTCGCTCTGGGAATCCTCCTGGTGGCCTGCTGAACTCGGACCCACACCCCTCCCAGCAACTCACGCAAAAAACATCAGAATAGTAACTCACCATAACCGGCCAAGTCAACGTATTCTCAGTTTGCTGCTTTCACACACTCAAGATGCTCATGAAGCTCTTCAAGTAGCTATCCACCAACACTCACAGAACTGACAGCGAAACCCTCATCCCCAGCAAGATGGACTACGGCAATACACTCTGTGCCGAAATCAATGCTCAACTTACCAGAAGACTCCAAGCCATCCAACAATCAGTGATCAGGCTCACCCTCCCATTCTGTGCTCGCATCACCCTGCAACTCAAAGAGCTCCACTGGCTTCCAATCCTCAAACAAGGGCTTTTCAAACTCATCACACACACAAAGCCTTACACAACATTGGCCGTACATACATCAACAACTGCATAAACTTCCACAAACCTACCAGACACCTCTGCTCAGCCAAACTGCTACTTGCACACACTCCACCCCCACATACGCAGAATCAAATCCAACGGTCGTGCCTTCTCCTACCTTACATGGAAGCGTGGAATGACCTGCTCCTGCACATCACAGCTGCCTCATGAGTTATTGAATTGTAGACCTGGCTGTTCGCTTAGCCCTGGCCATGGTTTGGCCCATGCAGCTCCTGCTTTCAGTGCCAGGATACCCTGCCAGGTAAGTGGTGAGCTGTGCATTATACAAATACACATAACATAATGTATAAGGCAATATAGCGATTTCATTGTCAGTATATATGCAAAAACAAGGGGATGCAGGCAAATGAGGAAGGCAGTGAGACCGAGGTGTAGAAGATAATCACTTAGTGCCAGACATAGGCTGCTTGGGTGGAAGGTGTGGAGAACCGTTCTCTGGCATCTGGGGTGGCAGAGCTATGGACGGGCCTTCTGGGGCATAAAGACACAGACACTTCACTGATTGGTCATAACACATCAAACCAGAAAATCACGGAAAAGGGTGAAACACCTCTGGGGCAGTTTAATTAGAGGGAGTGAGAAGAAACAGATGCTTTGCAACTTTGATTGGTTGTGTTGTTCCAGCTGCCGCTAAGGTTTCACTCACCATTTAATGTCCTTTGGACTTTGTTGTTTTTTTCTCTTACACTGGGTTTTATTTTACTTGTCACTTCATACTTTTTTTTCCATGTCCCGTAACCGATATCCTGGTACTACTTAAGGTTTGTAAGCTGCTTATTCTGTGGAGTATCAGGTGAAAATACCTTTCTTTGCATCGTTAGAATCATACCCACATTTTGTTTCACAACTGGTGTTTATTGTTTTTGTTTATAACGCTAATAAAAGCACAGATTGGATATAACTAATCACTGCTAGCCATCCCTCTGAATCTGTTACTAAGATGCCCTCACACATGGGGTTCAGAGGGTGGATGACAATATCCTCCCTAAATCCCTGAAGCCGGACAGTGGGAGTCCTATGCACCGAGGCCTGCAGAGCCGAGCAGAGAACAGTGTGTGTTTCTCCTGTCTGCTTTTATCCCCATTTGCCTCTGGGGGAGTTGCAAATTGCCAGTTGTGCATTTTCTGGCTTGCAAAGATTCCACGGAGAGGAAGGATGGTGGACTTGCATCCGAACGTCTGCCTCAAATCTCAACTGCTCTGAGAATCCTGACGTTAAGGCACATTTGTGAAATTATAGAAGTTAAAATTATGCACCACAGAAAAGGATTTGAAATACATTTGAACCAGAAGCAGACTGCAATTTGATCACCCTACATGTCCCCCTTGCTCGAGAGCTTAAAAAATATGCAGCATGCCAAAACAATGTCATACGAGTGTTTCTTGATCACACAGATCTGCATCTGACTTCAGAGAATCTGGAGAAATGGAGAGAGAGAAATAACACACAGGGGGGCCTCAGGGCTGCTGACACCAACCCCGTCACCTGTAACATATAGATCGGGCAAAATCAATTAAATTGAATCGTTTTATGTCTAAGGAAATGCTTGAGAATTAGTACAAATGGGTACTTTTCACTCAGTCGCAAATGTTTGCATGCAACAACGTCCTCCAAAGTAGCTGTCAGGCCAAAGGTGTCTCAAAATATCCACAATCAGTAGAAAGGAAAGGATAAATAGAGATAGAAAGGTGTGCAGCCTCCCATCACTGGTTCGAGACCGTCATAGAGTGCCCTGGAGAGACAACATTCTCAGCAGCCCATGTAGGCTTCAATTGGTGCTCCCAGCACAGTGCAAACACTTTAACTAAACTTACAGACTCGAGCGGCATATTTCTTCTAGTATCAGTTGAGAGGCCGGCATTTAAAGAAATAAGGGTATGTTATTTTGCTTCTTCTGTGTTCTCTCGGACTGTTGCTAACTCTGCTGAAGTGCATATTGGCGCTTTCGGTGTATATCCCGTATATTAAAACCAATCGAGGGATGGTGTCAGAGTCTGACACTCACCTCTGGCATTTCTCACAAGCACTACAGTGATCAGTCTAAAGAATTACAAAATATTTAGATAAAAAGCCACAACTGAATAAACTCCAGCTTTTAGGCTGATCAGAGGGAAGATTAGACTGTGTGTGAGTGATCGGTGTGCTGTTCACAGCATTCATTTGTAATATCCACGCAAATCTGAGATTTACTTGCTCAATTCATGGTCAGAATTACACAATACTTCCCGGAGACCAGACTATGCTGTGTGATCCGGAGCCAAGCCAGAGAAAAGTTATATTTGTACATATTGAACACTATGATTCCAAAAATACCAATCGATGTAGAAGGGCCAACATTGTGTGTTGTGGTCAATGTTAATGAAGGCATCCTGGAAATGAAAAGCAAGTGCTAGCTGTGGTTTAGAGATATTCAGTTGGCTTGTTGTATTATTTATTTTATTTAGAATATTTATGAAGTGCGATCTGGTCTCACATGACGGTGTATACATAGAAGTGGTAACTAACCAACATGAGAATAGAGAGACCTGTATATACATTTAACACTCAGGACAATATATGCGTAGAAATACAGAAGACTAGAGCAACACAGTGGGATTGCGA
Source organism: Calotriton arnoldi (assembly GCA_963921515.1). Taxonomy (NCBI): domain Eukaryota; kingdom Metazoa; phylum Chordata; class Amphibia; order Caudata; family Salamandridae; genus Calotriton; species Calotriton arnoldi. The sequence continues at coordinate 110,484 of CAWUFW010018414.1, forward strand.
AGGGGAGGGAGAGAAAACGTTTAAGATGGAAGTAGTGCTTAATTTGTAAAACAATAAGGGGCCGATTCCGATCTCGGCCGGTAGTGCACCGAATCGGATTCGGATTCACCGGATCCGATTCGGAGCCCTGTTTCCCGACCGAATCGTACGCGGGTCCGGCCGAGCGAGTACGATGCAAGCACCCGCGAAATCGCCGACCGACTCGAACGCGGCTTCAACACGCTCCGACCGACTCGCATGGACATGACTCGCACCGCGCTATGGAGACGTTTCCCGGCCGGGTAAGTACGATGCGCGCCGCGAGCAGTCCGACCGACTCGCGCCGTCCGGCTCGAAAAAGCTGTCGGAGCCGGACTTTGGGGGTCCGCGCCGGACCCCTGTACGCGTAGGCGGGCGAGTTGCACACAGGGGGACCCATGGGTCCCCCTACCTGTGCATGTACGCCGCGATGCGCATGGACGCGTACCCGCTGTAGGGGGCGCCCTTGTTCGCCTCGCACCCATTGGAGTCAATGGGAGCCCGCGTACGCGTTGTACGACTGGCTCCCATTGACTTCAATGGGAGTCCGACCGACTCGAGTCCGATAGCATGCGAATGCATCGTACTCGTCCGGTCGGACTGCTAGGGTCCGATTCGGTCGGAATTCTCTCCGGGTCCGGCTCGGTCGGAGAGATTTCCGGCCGTAAGTGTCGGGGATCAAAGTTTGGCTCAGAAACCCACAGCCAGCGCTATGAATATTGTGGGTGATGAATACCAAGGCAGCATAGTTTGGATTCCCCCTTATGCTTCTTTCATCCACTACCAGACACTCCCGCACCTATATGTCACCCTTGGAGGTTCTTTTAATTCCTGCTGTCTCCCTTTGTCACTATTTTTTCACCTTTTTCTTGCTCCAACTTTCAACCTTGTTTGTTTGTTTTTCTGTCTTGCTCTAGGTGAAAGTCTGATGAGGAAAATAAATGCAGGTGCCTGTTAGACCTGGCATCTTTTTGCATGGTTTCCCTTGTCTTTCTGCCTCTGACGTCCTGTTTTTGATGTAGGCTGAACTTCGTTTTTGCTGGTGTTAGGGCTCTGGGCACTTTAACACTGCTGACCAGTGCTAAAGTGTAAGTGCTGTGCTGGTGTTAGGGCTCTGGGCACTTCACCACTGCTGACCAGTGCTAAAGTGTAAGTGCTGTATGTCTAAAATGTAACGGTATTTGAATTCTCCATGATTGGCCTATTTGATTCACTAGTAAGTCCCTAGTACAGTGCACTAGGTGTGCCCAGGACCGGTTAATTAAATGCTACTAGTGGGCCTTCAGTGCTGATTGTGCCACCCACATAAGTAGCCCTTCAAACGTGTCTCAGGCCTACCACTGCAGAGCCTGTGTGCACAGTTTTTAACTGCCCTGTCGATCTGACAGGTACACTGACTTTCTAGGCCCAAACCTTCCCTTTTATTACATGTAAGATACCCCTAAGGTAGGCCCTAGGTAGCCCCATGGACATGGTGCAGTGTATTTATAAGGTAGAACATGTGCTGGTGAGCTTTTCATACCCTGGTAGTGAAAAACTGCCAGCAAGGCCTATCCCTCCCATAGGTTAGCATTGGAGCTGCCTTGTAATATTTTACAGGTGTATCTTCCAATTGGGAGCTGATAGGAAATTGGAGTTTGGTGTCTCTGGACTCACAATTTAAAAACACATATTTTAGTGAAGGTGGTTTTTAAATTGCAGGTCTGAAAATGCCTCTTTTAGAAAGTTGGCATTTTTTTGCTAAACCATTCTATGCCTCTGCCTGTCCCTAGAATACACGTCTGGGTTGAATTACAGTTGGGCTTTGTAACTTTTGTCAATCTAGACAATCACACACGAATGGAGCTTAGGTGTGCCCTGCATATCGTGGTGGCTCATCACCAGGCTGAGGGGTCTTCCTGAACTAGAGTAGTGGGGGGAGTTGTCACTTGCACCCAAATAGGGTTGTGTCTATCCCCTCACAAAGCAGTTTTCACTCCCCTGTAGTGTGTGTGGAGCCAGGGCCAGGAAGACCAGGGTCTTGTGCACTACACAGATTTTCCTTTGAAGTTTGCCTACTTCAAAGGCGGAAATGGATATAAGTACTGGACCTCTGACAACATATACTTGGAACACTCTGGGTTGAGGACATTCTGCCAGGAAGAAGAGCAGGACTGCTGTCAGAAGGGACTGCCCCTTTGCTTTTTGCTTTGCTGTGTTGGACTGCTGCTTGCTGCTTCAGTCCTGGGAGTTAAAGGACTGGACTGTGCTTTCAACATCCTGCTTCCAAGCTTCTCCAAGGGCTTGAGTTGAGCTTGCCTCCTGTTAAGAAGTCTTAGGACCATCAAAGAGTTCACCTGCAGCATCTGGGCTCCTCTACTGGGAGTCCTAGCATGCCAAGTGTTGCCAAATCCAGTTCTTGGGCTCTTGGAAGTGAGTTTGCTGTGCTAAACAAGAAGAAACCAGTACATTGAATTGAGTAACTTCGGAGCTGGTGCAGCTCTCTGACACCGCGCCACTGTCTGCACCAGAGCCGTGGCCCCTGCTCAATGCAACAACTGAGACTTACAGCGCACGACTCTGAGGAACCGCCACTGAGCGAGTCCTGAGTACCGCGTGACCAAAGTCTGTGGTGCATTACTCCAACTCCAACGTCACACCGGTGGCCCTGTGGTGTGACATTGACACTGCGAACTCGAAGCCGCGTGGCTTGACTCTCGACTTTTCATCGGCCCTGCACCACAAGCGGAACCGATGCATCGTCACTAACGATGCATCACCTCCCCTGTGCCTTGCAACGTCCCGAGCGTCACTGACTCAACGACTCGACACCACCTCCAGTAACCGACGCCTCACTTGCTTTAGTGACGCCTCACCTCCTTTGTGCAAAGCGCTGTCCCAAGCACAAACATGCCAGCGACCTGCACCGACAGTAAGGAACTGATGCCGCACTGGACTCAGCGATGCCTCATCTCCTCGGTGCCTCGAAACGTCTTTATTGGTCATTATTTTCCAAGGTTTTGTAACCGGGGACTGTACGACTCCATAGCCAGCCAGCACTCCAACGAAGTTGACCTCGAACTTTGAGATTCAAATTCGTTAACCACATCGTTATTGCCCCAGTTGGAACTAATGGGTTTCTAAATGCTATAACTGCATTTAATCTTTGAAACTTCATATCTTGACTTGTGTATGTTAGATTTTTGTGATTTCCGTCTTGTTTTAATCAGATAAATATGGACTATTTTTCTAAACTAGTGTGGAGTACTTATGTGGGTGTTGAGACAGAATATCGAGTTGGAAATGTCGACTTACACAAATATCGAGTGGGAAAGATCGTGATTCAGAAATATCGACAGCAAGAATATCGTGGTCAAGAATATCGAATTTAAGGTAAGAAATATCGTTTTTAAAAACATAGAAGTCATTAATATTGTTTGCAAAAATATAGTTGTTTAAAATATCGATTTTCAAATTATTGTTATGTATTTTAGTTTATATTTTAAATGTATGTGATGTATGGTTTTTTGTATAAGTATTCTTTATGTTTTTTAATATATGTGTTAAATTTTTAGTAGTCATGAATTTTATTTTAATTAAAATTTGCATTTTTTTAGTTCCGTAGCGGGTTGTGGGTTTATAGGGGAATTGGGTGGGAAGTAACTTAGGGGCTGATTACGATGGCGGAACGATCGCCACCGCTGTGCCGGCGGTGAAGTCCGCCGGCCCTGCGGACCGCGATTCTCCGACAGCCATATTACGATGGCGGTGGGATCCAGACCGCGACCGCGGCGGAGGCAAAGCCCGTCCACCACTGAACCGCCACAGGCAATCGTTACGATTGCCTGACGGAGCGGTCAGCATGCTTGCAATGGTGGCGCCAAATTACGATGCAGGCGGAAGCCAGCCTTCCCGTGGCGGGTGAACCGCCATTGAAAGGCTGGCGGGGATTGGTTTCGGGGGCCCATTGCAGGCCCCCCTTGTGTTGGGTTGAGGTGTGGGTGCACTGGGGAGGTACCCATTGTACCCCCCTGCATTTCACTGCACCATGTGGCAGGCACAGTGTAGTGCCTTCCACGTAGTGCAGTGAAATGCACAACATGCTCTTTTTGACATCGCGGCGGTGCTGCTGTCAGCAGCCACCGCCGCAATGTTAACGGTGCGGAATCTGACTGCAGTGGTGGTGGTCCCATCCTAATCAGGTTGGCGGGACTGCCGCATGCATGGCGGACGGTCCCAAACACCGCTACGATGGCGGGCGGACATCGTAATCAGCCCCTTAATTATAAAAAATTGATGATTATTTTTTATTTATTTAATTTAGATTTTATAGTTTTAATTGTAGGAAGTAATTTATTTCTAATTAATTATTAATTGGTTGTTAATTAATTGATAATTAATTATGGTAATTGTGTAATTTGTTTTAGGTGCGAGTTGTGGGGTTTATAGGGGTAAAGTGTGGGAAGTAATTTATATTTAATTAATTAATTATTAGTTGGTAATTTATTTCAACTAATTAATTGATAGTTAATTATGGTAATTGTGTGATTTTGCTTAGGAGAGGGTTGTGGGGTTTATGGGGTAAAGGGTGGGAAGTAATTTATTTTTAATGAATTAATAATTAGTTCTAAATTAATATTAATTAATTGATTGATTGAAAATTAGTTATGGAAATTGTGTAATTAATTTTAGGTGCGGGTTGTGGGGTTTATAGGGGTAAAGGGTGGGAAGTAATTTATGTTTAATTAATTAATAATTAGTTGTTAATTTATATTAACTAAATAATTGATAATTAATTATGGTAATTGTGTGATTTTATTTTAGTTGTGGGTTGTGGGGTTTATGGGGTTAAGGGTGGGAAGTAATTTATGTTTAAATAATTAATAATTAGTTGTTAATTAATATTAATTAATTAATTTATATTTAATTAGAGTATTTGTTTATAGATTTTTGCGTGTGAGTTTTATTGTTATAGGGGTACAGTGTGGGGCGTAAATTAGTTTTACTTACTTTATAATTAGTTGTTAAATACTATTAGTTTTTTAATTGAAAATAAGTTTTATTTGTGTAATTAATTTGTTTACAGTTTAACTTTAGCTGTGGGTTGTGGGAAGTTAATATTTCTTTAATTGGTCATTAATTATGTTAATTAAGGAAGTACATTTTTTAAACAGTTAGATGTGGGTTGTGAATTGTGTGGTGTTATAGGGTAGGAAATAAAAAAGGAAATGTATGTAATAATAAAAATGTTTGTTTCTAAATAATTCCTAATTAAAAATGTTTATTTGTTTGGAAATTATTTTTTATTTTATTTAATATAATCTTTGTAGGTATTTGTCATAAGTATTTAACATTATAATATGTTTGTTTAATTTTTTTAATATTAAATATATTTGTATTTACATTTTTAACATATTTATATATTTTTTTAATTTATTTTGTTTTTTAAATATTTTTGTTGTTAATATTTTGCTTGTTTTTAATTTTGAACTGACTGGAGTGAGAATATTAATTGTTACTCCTCTGCAATCCAACACTTTCTCTACTGTTGCACTCACTGGAGTGGGAATACTAAATTTTAATCCTCCGCTAGTCAACACTCTCCCTACTTTTACAATTATTAGTGTGGGAATAGTACATTTTATCCCGCCACTATCCAACACTTTCCCTACTGTTGCACTCACTGGAGTAGGGATAGTAATTTTTACCCCTCTGCTATCCAACACTTTCCCTACTGTTGCAATCACTGGAGTGGGAAATTTAAGTTTGAAGATTTTTAAATAGTTTAATGTTTTAATTTATAATAGAATGTTTTTTTATTAGATTTTATGTTATTGGTACACATATACATACATATATATTTGTAAATGTTTATATAATTTTAAAATCATAAAAAAATTAAAATGAATAGTTTATTAATCGGTTTAAAGTAAATTTATATGAATTATAATGTATGTGTCTTTAACTTTTCTAACTTACATTTATTTATTATATATTTTTTCATTTATATTAAATCTACTTTATTTTGTTATATTAATTTTATTATTTAACATATTTAATATTTATATATATATATATATATATATATATATATATATATATATATATATATATATATAATTTCCTGCATGGTCCCATTGTTTGACCATTTGGGTGTGCTGACTTTCTATGATCAAATAAAAGCACTGTGGAACCGCTTTGGAGGCATTGGCATGATTATTACCTTATGAGAATAATGGAACTGTGAGTGCGGAGAGGATTTCCTTTGGGGAAAGTGTTTGGCATATATATATATATAAAAATCGACATTTTGTACAACTATATTTTTTTCATCGATATATTTTTTTCCCCAATATTTTTGTACTTACCTGTTTAAGTATTGGGAGTCGATATTTTTGCATTCTATATTTTTTCATTGATATTTTTTACTTCTATATTTTTTACATCAATATTTTGTCAGTGAACCACTTATGTGCCGGTTTCAATGTATTACTGAGTGTGTACAAATACTTTACACATTGCCTCTCAGATACGCCTTACTGCTCTTGCAAAGCTACCAAGGGAGTGAGCACGGGTTATTCTGAGGGTGTAACTTACCCTGATTAGAGTGACAGTGATTGTACAGCGTGCAAACCAATGCCAACTACAACCATCGTCTCAAATTAAGCACTGGATGGTAGGCATAATGTGAAGAGGTGGGACTTGCACAATTTCATGGATTACACAACTGAAATGATCATGTCTTGGGTGCAAAGAATGGTCATTCCAGACCACTGGTTCATATGCAGAAAAAGCATGTGCTCATAGCAATGTGTGCTCTACTATGAGGCCATCCTCATTGAATGCAGTGGCAAGGCAGCCAGTCTGCCTCAAGTGGAATTTATTATAGCTCACACAACAAACTTTGAAGTGGATTCTAGCATGGGGAGGCATCAATACTGGGCCTGATTCACAAATGTAAACTTGCACTTTTGTGTAGGATTAAGTTTGTTTTGGTATTAACAAACAGGTAGTCAGTAGTAAGATTACGACTGTGGAGACTTCATGGCTAAGGCGGAGAACTCCGCACATAAAAAGATAGGATATTCCTGTGTGGAGTTCTCCACCCTGACAGCTGAGTCTCCGCAGTTGTAAACTTACTATTGTTTGTGAATACCAAAACAAACATAAACTTACAAAAAAGTATAAGTTTACCTTTGTGAATTAGGTCCTAAGTTCTTTTTTACTTTCAAATATTTTATTGAGTTTTTAAGAGAGAAAAGAGATACAGAAAATATCACCAAAACATTAAATGTACTTATGAACATAATACATTTGTGCTATTTTATATATGAAATATAATTATCTCTTCCTTCATATAACCTCAACTAAAACACACTTATAAGTAATAACACATATATAGGGCTAAGCACAATCATATAACTCACCACTCTAGTCAGGGCAAGGGAGTTACACACTGAAGATAACCCCTGCTCACCCCCTTGGTAGCTTGGCAGAGCAGTCAGGCTTATCCCAGAGGCAATGTGTAAAGCATTTGCGCAACACACTCACACAGCAGCGACACACTAGGCACAGCACAAAAGAAACTCCACACAAGGTTATATAAAAATAGCCTTTGTATTATCCATAAAAACACATTACAACACAATCACATATATATCACTGTGCCACTGGGCACTTGTCATGATTTCACAGGGATCACATAAATCACTTAGGCCAATCGGGCCCCTGTCATAACATCAGTTAGGGCGACCAATAACTACTGGTAATATGGCACTTAGCACATGGCATTAGGCATGACATAATTAGCAGTGCACCATAGTAAACACTTGCAGCGTGCACATATTATCAACACATCACCTCATTGTACAGGGGGGTGCAATCCTTGCAATGTAATGCCTAAAACATAATAATATCAGGGCATACCGCCTATAACTTGCCAGAAGGCCACATTACCTTATGAGGCCGTAACCCTCCACTCAGTGTGGAGTACAGAAGTCTCCGCTCCCACCTTAGGGAAATGCTGTAATATACTCGGGCCCTGCCCTGGGCTCGCCCCGCAATGCCCTTTTCAAAAGTGAGGGCTCAGGCAAATGGGGCCGGCCATGCCCTTATCCAGAGCAACGCGTGCTCGGTAAGTAGGGTGATGTTGGTGCGGCTCCTTGCCTGGCCTCTTACCGGTCCCGCTGCCGCAAACAGACTGCCCCACTCTCTGAGGGAGCTGGACTCGTCCTGGACTCCCTCAGGATCGACCAGCTGGACTGCTGTGATCCTCGCGGCTCGGCTGCTGGGACGGTTCTGATTCTGGAGCACTCTGTGGGCTCCCGCTGTTGCCACGCTGCTGGCGGACTCTGGCCCCACCCACAACCAGGCTTCACCTCCGCCTGACTTGCGGCAGTTCCTTGCATCTCACTGGAGTCCACGGAGCGGTGTCTTTGTCGGCTCGGGCCACACAGCAGTACCTCTCTCACGGGGGAGGCAGGGCTGGCCTCTCTCTTCACGGAGCGAAGCCTCTGTCGGTTTTGCCCTTCCTTCCCGGCGTTTACTCAGTGATGCAGAGGACTTCCCTGTCTGGGAATCCTCATTCTTCTCGCACCTTTGGGCAGCTTGGGGCCACTTTGCAGACCCCCGGCTGCACTGCTGTACAGAGTGCCCTTTCCTGGCAGTCCTTCGGTCACAACCGGGTGAGCCCCTTCCCATACATCGCTCCCAAAGCACTCTGTGGTAATGGTGACAACCAGCGCTCCGCCTGCACTTAACCCCAAGAACCAAGGCGGGGACCGTGAAGCGCTTCACCAACGCCTGGCTACTCCAGCACAGGGCAATAAAAATAAAGCACTCAGCCTGTCTCCCTCCTGAAGCCACAAGCAGGGAGCAGGCAGCGCACTTCCCCCAGAATCAACAAGGGCAGAGCTGAACACAGGCAGGCCAGCACACGGGGCCACTCAGCGGAGTGGAAGTCCTTTCAGCCACCCAGCAGGCAGCAGGTCAGTCCCAAGTGGCGGTACCTCCTGGGAGTATCTTCTGTTCCAATTCCAAGCAACCTCAACACACATGGGGTCACAGCCCCAATATTTATAGCCCACAAAGTCTTTGTTCTCTGCTGGCACAGGGCTCTGAGCCCAGTCCAAACCAGTTCTGGGGGGCACTTAAAAATATCCCTACAGTGCACAACACTCCCCATTGTAAGTGTAAGCCCTGGCCCCAGACACACCACAGGGGGGCAAATCCTTCATTGTGGAAGGCAGGCACAGCCCTATTCAGGTGCAAGTGCTACTCCTCCCACCACTCCAAATGCAGACCAGGCCTATTCAGCCCAGCGCTGACTCATCCAGACTCTCTGGAGCCACTGCACCTCCCGAGCCCCTGTCACTTCAAAGCCAGACAGTCAATACACAACAGGCAGGCACAAAGACACAGATCACACAGAAATGCCCACTTCTAAAAGTGGCATTTCTAAAATAGTAATAATAAATCCACGAACACCAATACGCAGCATTTATCACCACTATTCCAAACATACCAAACTTGATCACGATACCCCGCTCAAGTCAGGAATTACCACTGAAGCACATATCAGGGAATCTCCAATGCATTCCTATGAGAGGGCAGCCTCGCAGCAGTGAGAAACCAAATAGGCTGTTTGTCACTACCAGGACATGCCACACAGTTAAGGCACATGTCCTACCTTTTACCTACACCGCACCATGCCCATAGGGCTAGCTAGGGCCTACCGTAGGGGTGACTGATATGTAGTAAAATGGGAGTCATAGATGTGGCAACCACTTTATGTGCCACGTCGCAGCGGCAGTAAACTGCGCGCGCAGGCCCTGCAGTGGCAGAGGCCTGAGACAGGTTTGAAAGGCTACTTTGGAGGGTGGCGCAAGCAGCGCTGCAAGCCCACCTGTAGTATTTAAATTACTGGCCCTGGGTATATGAGATACCACGGTACAAGAGACTGACAGGTAAATTAAATGTGCCAAATAGGTGTAGACCAATCTTACCAAGTTTACCATAGAGAGCACATGCACTTTAGCACTGAACAGCAGTGATAAAGTGCTCAGAGTCCTAAAACCACCAACGACAGGACAGGAAAAATACAGGAGGAAGGCAAAAAGTTCTGGGATGACCCTGCAAAAAGGGCCAAGTCCAACACATGTACTAAAATATATACCATAATGTTGAATTAAGTTTAGCAGCACATGTATCAAAAGTCTCCCATATCAGAAAACAAGATGAACGAGGCTTAGAATTATTAGTGAAGGTGGTATTTATCCCATGCCTCATAAATAAAATCCACTCTCACCATGCATGACTGGACAAAGAACGTGAATGTTTCAGAATAACTGTAAATTATTTGTTTTTTCAAGAAATCAAAAAGTCAAATAATTTCATACCTGTATATGATAACGAACACAAAAAAGCATTGGATTTACATACATAATAATTGGACAGTCAAAGTGTAAAGGGCTGATTCACAAGCTGCACTCTGTAGTAAGTTTTGTAGTTCCACAGTTGTACTACAAAACTTACTGCAAAGTGCTATTCACAAACTGCTCATTTATAGTAATTTACACTTTTGTACAAGTGTACTACTTTCCTGTATTCACAAACTGTAATTTTTAGGTAATTTATACTTTTCTAGTAGGTGCCAAGGTTACGTTACTGCAAAAGTGTAAGTTAGCACAAAAGTGCAGTATGTGAATACTAAAAAGTAGTAAGCTTACTCAAAAGTGTAAACTTACTCAAAAGTGTAACTTACCTTTGTGAACCATTGTGTTTCAAAGAACCATTCTCACTATTACAAACAAGGACAACAGCAAGTGTATCAAGCAATTTTGAAATAAATAATTTAGAAGGAATCCAACATGTATAATTTAATTTGACACAGAACATGCAGTTATTTTAAAGTATTAGAGATGTGCGTGAAAATGTATTGTATGGTGATTAAACAATATACTGCATAAGAAATTCTGCTGCTCAGTGTCAGTGAAGAATTTGGAAGACCAGTAAGTAGTACATTACCTCCATCAATATGAGACAGGGTAAGGGCCTGTTCTTCGGATTGGAAGTTCGTAGAAGATAGGAAGATATTGATTTTGTGCAGTACTCTAAATTGCATATATGCTCTTTGGGCCCTTACTTGATATGGTCCTTGAAGGGATTAATTAGAAAACCCATGGATTTAGTGGAGGGTAAAAGGCAGGATGAGAAGCCATGTAGATTCATATTGTTGAGTCATTCTTGAATGCCGGACTCAGTGGTTCCTTCATTAACGGAGGGCAAAATCAGATGTGATTAGAGGGAGAGAAAAAGATGGGTCTTAGTAGATACTCTTCCTTTAATGCCATAGCTTTTCATTCCATAACTGATGCATTAGACAGTAATGGACTTGTGGCGTTAGTCAAATAAAATTTCTGTTTTATAAAACTATAGACAGATTGTTTAACACACAATGGATCAGACGGAGCTAGAAACAAAGAATTTTTTGCAAAGGCATTACTCTTCCAACAAAGGAAAAAGCATCTAACTGCAGGCAGTTAGCTTAAGCATGTCTTAAGATGAGAGCACTTGTTTTGCAAGAGTATACTGGTTCCTAGTAGCTGAGCAGTTCTAATAAGGTGCTGATGTATGAGGACAGTAAAGTTCCAGAGTTAAGGCTGAAGGGAGAGAGACGTAATGTAAAAACAGATTATATATGTGCAGGTTGCACATAATGCAATAACCCATTCTTGTGACACCGCCAGTCAGAGGCATCACCATGCTCAAGAAGGGTTTAAGGCAGTAAGGGTGGTTAGAAAGGAGCTGGGTGGCCATATATGATGTTCCTCAATTGCTTTCCTTTTTACATTCCACACTTGGTTGGCAGCAGTGCCTCTTTCTCCGCCCCTACAGGGCTGTAAGCTACAAATGGACAGCCAATCAGCAGGCCCATGACAACGAAGACCATCGCAGTATTAGAGGATAGGCAAGGCTCTCTTTCTATCAACTCTGGTAACAATGGATCAAGACCGAGGGCAACAATTCTTGCAAACATTTTATAGACTTAAATTACCATAGAAATGGGTCTATAATTTTTACATCATGTAGGATCCTTACTTATGTTGGAAATGAGACAAATCAAAGCTGTTAAAAAGTGCCCCGGCTGATTTATTATTGATAAAAAAAAGAATAATGGCAAGATTTTGGGCAACAAGTGGTACGGAAAATCTAGATAGAATTCAATTAAAAATCATCAGGACCAGGAGATTTTCCCTTGATCAAATGCAAGAATCTCAATAGTCTAGAGCTCATTTTTGAATTGAGAAAAATCAATAGAGGGATCATGTTCTCTTTTTATAGGATCTAGATATTGTTCAATAGATTCAGGAGAAGGGATTTATTCAGGAGTATACAGGTTAGAGTAATAATTCAGAAATTCATCCAAGATTTCTGCATCTTTTTAATTAATTTTAACACACTGTTTTTAACCTTAAAATAATTGGCTAAGAGTTTAACCGCCTTATTTTGAGCCCTTCAATATTAAGCACTAGTCTTGAGTAAATAAGAGGCAGCATCTTCCTTAGAAAGCTTATTACATTGAAATGTAGCTTTCTCTAAGTTGCAAAGACAATATTTGGATTAAGTAGTATACTGGGAATGTTCTAATTTCTTAATATCATTCAGGGTATCAGATGCTTTATGTTAATTTAATTTCCTTGTTTTGGAAGAGAGATGATACAGTCTCTGTCTGCAGCTTTAAATGAATTCCAATGAACTCATGGGGATATGTCAGGAATATCAATGAAGGCAAAAAACTCCTTTAAAAAGACTTCAAAACTGTGAGTAAACAAGTTAGCTAATAAAAAAGAATTAATAAACCACCATCTCCTAGTACATTAGATCCAAGTCCACTGTGACTGGAGAGTGATCAGATATTAATATTGAACCAATAGCGGAATTCAAAAGGTGTTGAGACAAAGGTTTCGAAATAATTAAATGTTCCATCCTGGATTGAGAAGAATGCACAGGAGAAAAGAAGGTATGTTCCCTCAGGGAAGGATTCCACCCACAAGAGAGTTTTGTTATACAGCTGAGTTAAATTGTTTGTATATATTAGTAGGGACAAAAGTAACCTTAGAGTTACAGTCAATGAAAGTGTCAATAACAAGATTGCAATCACCGCCAAAAATCTAAATTTTATCTAAAATAGACATCAGTTTGTGGAAAATGTCCAGCCAGAAATGTATATGAGATTGTGTAGGTGCATAAAGATTAAAAAAGAAAAATTAATGCTATTAATAAGTAATTTTACAACTATCCATTTCCCCGCATATCAGAATCTTAAGGGATCAATTTAATATCAAGAGATCTTTTATATAGAATAACAAAACCTTTTCTATTGCCAGAACCTGAAGAAGGAAATGCCTTCCCCACCCAATTATGTGCAAGATTTTGCACTTCAGACTCTATAATATGAGCTTTTTGTAACAGTGCTACATCAGTTTTTAATTTAGACAAATGTGATAAAATTTGTTGTCTTTTAATAGGAAAACCCAACCTTCTAACATTCCAAGAAAATATTCTTAACAACATTGAGAATTATTTATATTTGCAATATAATTCCATTCTACAGAAAAGTAAGAAACAAAATTACCTAAATGCAAACAGTACAAAAAGATAATTAGATGGAGATTAGAAACATAGAAAAAAGGGAGAGAAATAAACAACTGAAAACATAAGAGTCGGAGCAGCAAATAGAAAATTACCTAGTGACAAACAAAGGGAGGGATAGTGAAACCACAGGAAGAAGACGACATGATCTGGGTCCAGGGAAATCCAGTAGGGAAGTCAGGCCAACGACAAGGAAATAAGTGTCATCAGCACAATAAGGAGCACACCTAAGGGGAGACAAGAGCAATGAAATTAACCACTGAATAAACATGCAACAAGATGTAAGTAATGTATGTATTAGAACTACATATTAATACATATTAGATAACACACCTCCTGTACATTTTAAAGGTAGACATATAGCAGATAATATTTCCCTTGATGCTGAGAAAGCATTTGCTCGAATGGGCTGGATTTTCATCCTTCATTCTCTTAAATGGTTTGGCCCTAATTTTATTGATTTGGTCTCTCTTTTATATTCTTCTTCTAAAGCCTCTATTTTTGTTAATGGGTTAGTATCCTCCTTCTTTCCATTACATAGGGGAATTAGAAAGGGGTGCCCTCTTTCCGTGTTGCTCTTTATTCTTGCATTGGAACCTTTCTTTACAAAAATATGTCGAAATTCCACTATCCATGAATTTCAATACAGAGAGAAACAGGTAAACGTGGGGTGGCTGTATATGCCAATAATATTCTATTATTTCTATCTAATCCGACCTCCTCTGTACCTATGTTTCAAACTGAAGTGGAGAACTTTGCTACAGTTTGGGGATACAAACTTAATTAAAATAAGTGTGAAATCCTTCCCCTTAATAATAAATGATGTTTTAAACAGAATTTGCATTTACCAACTTTGCCTGGACTCTTCATAAAGTTAAATACCTAGGGCATTTGTTTTCTAACAATATCAAAGAAACTGTTTATGTGAATCTAAACTCAGCAATTCCAATAGTAACATCTTTATTTCCAAGTGGCACCCATTGTTTTTATTATGGTGGGGCAGATTGGATTTGACTAAGATGACACTCGTCCCTATTATTCTTTTTACTCTAGCTAACATCCCTTTGCAGATCCCTCCTCATTATTTCAAGAAAATATACATTATCTTATCTAGATATTTATGGCATAATAAAAAGCATTGGGTGCCTCTTTCTAAATTAGAATGACCTAAAGAGGTAGGTAGAGTTAACTTCCCAAATATTTACTCTTATCGTGCCCTTTCTTTTTTAAACAATCCAGATTTTTTACTATGGGTGAAGTTTTTGAAAACCCTCCTTTATGGACAGCGGTTGAACTTTCTTTATATTTCCCTTCTCCTTTGAATAATTTTTGTGGTTCACCCAAAGTCCTCTCTCCATGTCTCTTCCCATTCTTACAAATATATGCAGAATATTGCATCCAATTTTTGATCATCATATTACTGAGAGAGATGCATTTTTAGAATCGTCATTATGGTATAATTAATTGATCCAAATGCAATGCAGCACAGCATTTGCAGCTGTTGCACTGCGCTGCATGATAATTTATTAAATCTGGGCCTGGTAATCTGCATTTGCGCATGGCTGCTAAAAGTGTCAATAGGGTGCTGCGTTGTGTGAACCCTTTGTAAATCTGGCCTTGCATTTTGCTACATTGGAGCACTTTACACAATCTGAAAAGGCCCAGTTAAATATTTTTTTTTATTTATCTTTTTATTAAGACCGAGCAGAAAGACAGGCATAGCATTACAGTTATGAAAACACATGACAATCAATCATTACAGCATTCGGTAGGTTCGCCTCCTCCCACCAGAAGCTACCACAAAATTAATTTGACTTAATTTTATCTGTTGCCACATTAAGTAATATCTGGGTTAGATAGGGGCTGGATTGCCTCTCCCCTGGGGGCTGTGCATGGATTCCATCTATACGCATTCCATTTGTCCCATATTTCCCCCATTTCCTTGGGCATCCTCTGCTCACATAAACTGATTTTTCTGCCACCATACCCAGTCCATATCCCTGGGTCGGCAGGGCTTCTGACCCCCACTGGCGGGCTATGTTACGTTTCGCCACCATAAGACCCAAGGTAACCCAGGTTTGATCAGCTCGTCCCAGATCAGAGTCCTCCCAAACATTCAATATACACCATTTGGGAGAGAGTGTTAATGCCTCTTCCACTATCCTGGAAATGCAGGATACTATAGCGTCCCAGTAGTAGTGGATTCTTTGGCATGCCCACAGAATATGATAGAACAGCTCCTCCTCACTACAACCTCTGTGACAGAGTGCGTCAGCCTTTCTACCCATTTTTACCAATGTGTTACAGGAGACGTAGGCTCTGTGGAGAATTTTGAGCTGGATCAGTCTGAGGCGAGCTCAAATGGCCACTTCTCTTGGGGAAGCCAGGGCTTCCAACCAGTCTTCTTCTTGTAGGTCTGTGATGTCATGTCCCCTGGGGTCCCTCAAGGCTATCAGGGTGTCGGGTAAGTTGTTAATGAGTTGTTGATATGTGAGTGAAATCGCCCTACAAGTTAAATGTTCTTCTAGGAGCCGGCATTCCAATGGTGACGATTCAGGTATGGTCTCCCCCCGGGCCACCACTGCCTGTATGGCATGTCAGATCTGTAGATAGTGGAAAAACTCAGTGTGGGCCAGTTCATTGTTTTTTTGTAACTGTTTGAATGGTATAATATCCACCCGCGTGTGTAGGTCTCCCACATGCGAGATTCCGATCAGGTCCCATTTATCAAAGCCTTTTCTCGTTCCCATTGTGCCCAGTTGTTGTGAATCCCATAGGGGTGTTGCCTTGGTAATTCCATTCTTCCAACCCAGCTTAGCAAGGGTTGAGTGCAATACATGGACAGTTAGTGCCGTGGGCTCCTCCAGCGATAGATGCTTTGGATCAGTATAGAGCGCCCGCAGGTACCCCCTCGGTTGGAGATTTAGCCGATCCATCTGATAGGCTGGTTCCGAGAGCGACTGGTGAACCCATTGATTTATAGTTGCTAATTGAGCCGCCCTATAATAGGTTTGGATGTAGGGCAATGCTATTCCTCCCATACCAGCTGTGGGTCAGTTTGTTCAGTGCAATTCGTGGAGATCCCGCATCCCATAGGAGTGTTCGGACTGCACTCTCTAGTGAGTGGAAGTATGTATCTGGAACTGGGAATGGTGTATTTTGCAAAATGTAAAGAAATCGTGGCAGTGCCATCATTTTAAATAGTGCCACCCTACTCAGAAGCGACAGGGGGGGGGGCCCACCAGTGTTGGACATCGTTTTGGAGTCGTGTCAAGGGGCCTCCGTCACTATTTGTGCATCAAACTTTGTGGGGAGTGAGGGCCTCTGGCCGCAGAGAACAACCACCACCGATTTTGACCAGTTAATTGTGTACCCAGAATATCTGCTAAAAGTAGCTAAGATGTTTAGTATTCTAGTAATAGACGAACGGGTAGAGGCCACATATAGGAGGACATCATCTGTATACAGTGATATTTTGTCTTCCCAGTCCTCCGTCCAGCAAAGACCTCGTATTATTGGATCTCTTCCGATCCAATTTGCCACCGGCTCTAGCATCAAAGTGAATATTAGGGGAGATAAGGGGCAACCTTGCCTCGTGCCCCGCCGTAAAGGAAACACTCTTGATGTCCTCCCATTGACCACTACCTGCACTAGGGGTCTTGTGTATAAGAGACTGATCCAAGACAGGAAGCACGGTCCAAAGCCCATTCGTCTAAGTACTGCAAACATATAAGGCCACTCAATTGTGTCAAAAGCTGTATAAGCATCTAGAGAGAGAACCACGGCATCCTCCCGGATCCTGTGGGAACGTCCCAGTACCCCGTGCAGGTGCCTGAGGTTTAGGGCTGTGCTGCACCCTGGCATACAGCCTGATTGATCTGGATGGACCAAGGTGGTAAGCATTGGAAGAAGTCTTAAGGCTAATAGTTTTGCTAAACTTTTTGCTTCCATGTTGAGCAATGGGATAGGTCGGTATGAGGTACATTGGTCCCTTGGTCCCTTGGCTTCTCTTCTTTGTGAATCGCTACTATAGTACCTAGCCTTTGATCAATCTGAAGCTTGCCTCATCTCCTGCATTCCTCAAACATTCTCAGGAGATGTGGTACCATTGTGGGTGCTGTGAGCTTATACAATTCTATTGGGATACCATCAGGCCCATTGCCTTGGCCAAACTTAGAGCTCTAATCGCCTGCATTATTTCGTCCTCAGTTAGGTTGTTATCTAGGATCTGTCTTTCTTCCACAGTCAAGACCGGGAGGGGAATATCCGCCAGGAACTCTAGAGAGTCTTGCTCCGAAGCTATCATTCCTGAGGAGTAGATCTCAGAGTAGTGGTCTGCAAAGGCCTCAGCAATCGCTGTGGGGTCACGTGGATTGTCCTGGTATTTTAAGTGATGGAAGCAACCCATCGGTTTGCTCTCTCATGCTGATCGAGCCATGCCAGCAGTTTTCCTGCTTTGTCGCCAATGTCATATATTCGATGTTGTGTCGCTTTAATTTTGTTCCTGGCCTCCTCCGTCACCCAATCCCTATAGCCTTGTTGTTTGAGTTTTAATGTATGTTGTAAGCTGTCGTCATCCCTTCCAATGAACTGAAGTTGGAGGTCAAGAATGTCTTGCTCGAGGCCCAACTAAATATTTAACGAGCAATACTAGATATTCCTGGTCATTAAGCTAAGTACATGGATATACTAACATGTACAGGATCGCACAGCTTGTTCACGTGGAAAACTTTTAATCTGAACAAGGTCTTCTGGCTCCTAGGTGGACCACTTTACAACTGAAGCCCACCTGTCTCTCATCTGCCTGAGACTCGCAGTCATTTGTGTGCACACAAAATGGTGTTTCCTGTGAAACACACACATGCCGAAATCACACACACGCCGGGTGAGTGTGCATCCAGTCCCTACCCAATCAGCACGCTGAGCAGGGGATGTCCTTTCCTCAACCAATCATGTTTTGATGTTAGAGTGTATGCGTCGCTGATTATCAAGGCTGTTGTAGCATCGAAGACGATAAACGGTCAGTTATGAAATACCCCAAGATAAACTAAACAGTGTAAATCAAACACGATATAGGGTATAGCCAGACATCAACACCTGGTGGCACTAAACAGTATGTGTGCAAATTAGAGTTGGGTGAGCCACTGAAAGCTCGAACCTTGCTTGAGCCTGAAATCTAGCTCCGGCTCAGCTCGCGGTCCTGTTGGAAAGTAGAACCCATAATGAGCAGAGCTGCCATGTGGCTTCTCAGTGGCGTAGCAGGGGGGGGGGGGCGGTCGGCCCCGGGTGGCACGAGTTTTGGGGGCGGCGGCTCCCTTCCTACCCCTGCTCTTTCACGTGTTTGCTGTGGGGGCGGCAAATTTGAGGAACCAGGTTCGAGTATAGGTATCGGCTGAACCTCCAGTGAATCCGTGCTAAGCACTTAATCTTCCTCTAAACATAAACATGACTTTAACAAAACTGGTGCTCATGTAAAGCGCTAAATAAAAACGGCAAAAAATATGCAGAGAGGTAAAAACGACCACTTAACAAAACGGATATAGATGCCCCTTTACTGGCTGATTTGTATGATGTGAAACAAGAAAACCTGGATAAATCGTGACTTTCCTACTTAAACTATTTGATCTTAGGCAAATATTTTATTTAACCAAAATCGTTTTTTGTCATTATGGCGTGTGAAATCGCATTCAAATATACGAGTTTGGAATATCAGATGTGTATACACCTACCATTTAATAGAACTCTAATGTTGCTCTATAATAACCTGGGCCAGGTACAGGGTTTACATGGCAAAGGTCTGGTCTCTTACTTCTTCTCCGTGCAGTGTTGTAATGTGACTTATTAATGTCAAAGATTCCAAATGGTAAAGAAACATACGTTTTCAAATTTCGAAGAGACGTTATTATATTTTATGTGAGGTTTTTTGTATGATTTACATAGCAAATATTTTCAGGGCTCGGCTCATGCATGGGCTCTAAGATCTGAGCCAGATCCTTGACTCTGCTTTCCCTGTTAATTTGTTGGTCGCCCCTCTCTAATGCAAATAGAATGGTTTTCAACAAACGCGTGTTTGTATGGTGCCTCTGTGGTACAGAGTAAACATAGCTTGAGCATGCAAACTCCCTGGGAGATATTTTGGGGTGATGGGAAAGCAGTGCAGCATCAATCAGATCATCACAAATGTATACAAAAAGCACCAGGTGGCAGGAAAAAATAAGAACATTTGGAAAGCAAGATGCGCAGTTAAAGGATGCTTGGCGAAGTGAAATAAATATAGGGGCATATGTACAAGGAGTTAACGTCGCCGTAGCGTCAATTTTTTGACGATACGGGGCTTTTTTTTATCGCCATATGTACAAATTGCCGCTAACCGCGATTAGCGGCAGTTTGCTGGCGAAATCGTCCGTTTTTCCGAACTCACTTCTGTTAGCGATAGCTAACGAAAATGAGATGCAAGGTAGGCGTTCCCATGCAAAAACGGCCGCTAACCCCACTTCGTGATATTTACAAGGGATTCCCGGTCCGGCGATACTTTCCAAAAACAGCCGCTAAGGCCC
This sequence comes from Calotriton arnoldi, assembly GCA_963921515.1. Lineage (NCBI taxonomy): Eukaryota > Metazoa > Chordata > Amphibia > Caudata > Salamandridae > Calotriton > Calotriton arnoldi. The sequence continues at coordinate 130,691 of CAWUFW010018414.1, forward strand.
GTTAGCGGCTGGATTTTAAGACCAGAAAAAAGGTGGTCTTAAAAATGGTGATAAAAAAACAGTACATAAGGGAGACTACCCCAGAGCCTCATTTGCTAAACTACTGATGCCATGGAGGTACTACTCTTGCAGCTCGGAGCCCCAAGAAGACCACCACAACAACCACCGCCACCGCCTCCAGGACCACCACAGAGGCAGCGCCAACGAAGACAGCGGGTCTATTGCCAACGCACCACCCTGATAGACCTCTCGCCAGAGGATGTGATAGCCCACTACAGGCTTAAAAGGAGCTCCATCCTCCACATACTGACCCAGATAGCCCCCAGGCTGCAGGCACCATCACAGCGTAGCACCAACATCAAAGCTACTAGCAGTGCTGCACATGTTGGCCTCTGGTACCTTCCAACCAACTACTGCCAGAGTTGCTGGAGTCTCCCAGTCATCCTTTTCAAGGTTCCTCCCAACTGTCTTGGATGCCAGTGCCAGTGCCATGTGGAAGAGGTGTGGCGCAGCGGCCAGGGCAACTGACGCCGGAACCCGGGGGCTCACGGTTCGATCCCCGGTGCCGGCGGCAGATCAACCCAGCACCATGTGACTCTGGGCAATAGCTCGCTTAATCTTCCCGACGGCCCCCAGTGCCTTGACACCTTCGGGTAATTGTTCGCGCTTTACAAATACTGGACATTTACAGTTATAAGTTTGTCGCCACAGCACCTACACTTCCCCAACACTGCGCAAGAACAACTTGACACCAAGCAAGGCTTCTATGCCATTGCTGGGTTCCCGCATGTGTTGGGGGCAATTGACTGCACCCATGTTCTGCTTGTGCCTCCTGCGGACACTGCACACATCTACCGGAACAAGAAGCACACACACTCCATGAACGTGCAGGCAATTGTGGACCACCGGGGCTTGTTCACCAATGTTGTTTCTTAGTTTCCAGGGAGTGTGCATGACTCCTACATCTTCCGACAGTCCATCATCAATCAGCGTTTTGAGAATGGCACATATGGAAATGGACTGCTTGTTCGTAAGTACTAAATGAACACACCACACACTTCAAGTCCCCAATCATGTAGCTCAAAAATGTGATAATGCACATGTAGCAAATGTAAAACAACATGCCTTGTTACAGGTCCACCTACCATACACAAGAACCCAAGGGACTGCGGTTAGTGGGGGTAGCCTTGTAGACAAACTCTCCTCAAAGGTCCTGCCCCTCCGTCACACATTTGCAAATGCTGGGAGAGGTGGGAACCAAGTAGGTGTGATGGACCCTGGCCACGCAGTCGGTCACCCTAGTCTGCTGTTACGGCCCTAATACGGATGACCCCGAGTACTTCACTTCCCTTTGGGGACAGATACAAAAAGTGGGGTCTACTCATGTCATATGGGGTGGAGACTTCAATACTGCACTACGCCCATCCCTTGATCGCTCCAATCCCCTCCCACATCATTACACTAACACCCAAGACACACTAGCCGGCCTACTCTGCGATCATAATCTCATCGATGCGTGGTGATACGTCCATCCGGATGACAAAGAGGGCACCTTTATACAGCTGGCCTTTCGACCTGGTCCAGACTCGATTACTGGGTGTGTTCCCGAGGAGTGGGTCCTTGGATCCGCACAGTGGAGCATTTAGCCCGCACCTATTCGGACCACGCGCCGGTCTGCTTAGAGATAACCCCTCCAAACTCTATTGCTACCCCACGTTGCTGGAGATTAGTCCCGGAGGCCCTTTTAGACGCTGTTTTTCAAGCTGAAATAGGGGAGGAAATTACTGATTTTTTTGCCCGGAATAAGGGTTCTGTTGCCCAGCTGAGCACGTTATGGGAGGCTTTTAAAGCCACTATACGTGGCTCCTGCATGGCCAAGAGTTTTGGGGTACTCAGAGACATTCGACGTAGCCTAGGTCGCTGGAAACTGAGCTGAAACAATTGGAAGCGGACATGTGGAAAGCGGGCACGGGGGCTCAGAGAGCCGCACTCCGCGAAAAAGCTTACAGACTACACTTCCACTGCTGACCGGGAAGTCAAATTCCGGGGTAAATATTATACTGCCCGCCGGTACGGAGAGGGTGAGCGTCCTGGCAAAGCTCTAGCGGCTGATATCCGACAACCTCGCTTCGCCAATTATATTCTTGATATAGTCGATGGAGATGGGATACGATGTAGGGACAGCTAGGCCATTCTCAATACCTTCACGACCTTCTATACCGACCTTTATAGCTCACGCCACAACTCCCCCCCTGATCTATCACACTATCTTAGTGATATTGCGTTGGGGTGGCTGGGGGATCACCATCAGCAATTTTTGGCGGCTCCATTTGAAGACGACGAATACCGCGCAGCCATTATGCAGATGAAGTCGGGCAAGGCGCCCGGATCCGACGGCCTCCCCATCGATTTCTACAAGACCTATATCGACCAACTCATCCCAGTCTTAAAAGAGGTATTTCTAGAGGCGCAGGAGACTCAGATTCTGCCCGACTCAATGCGAGAAGCTTTGATCACCTCACTTTTGAAGCCGGACAAGCCTGCGGACCGTTGCGAGTCCTACCGGCCTCTCTCCTTAATAAACACAGATGCAAAAATCCTTGCTAAACTCATAGCGAATCGCCTTTCTCTACTTATGGAAAATCTAGTCCTGCCGGACCAAGCGGGATTCATCCCGGGGCGGGCGACCTCCCACAATCTGCGGACACTCTTCTCTATTATACAAAACGTTGACCCGCAGCTGGCGCTTGTGGCGGTCTTTCTCGACGCCACAAAGGCCTTCGACTCTGTCGAATGGGACTACCTGTTTACTATACTGCAATGTATGGGACTCCCTGTGGGTTTTTTAGCCTGGATTCGACTTCTTTATACCTCTCCGACGGCGAAGGTCTTGATAAATGGGCACACCTCTCACTCGATATTCCTCTCTCGTGGCACACGGCAGGGCTGTCCGCTGTCCCCATTGCTCTTCGCCCTTGCAATGGAACCCCTGGCAGCCAAAGTTAGGCAGCACCATGCTGAGAGGGGCCTCCGTTGTTTCCTCCGTCCTATTCTTATTTCTCTATATGCCGATGATGTCACCCTCTATGTCAAAGAACCGAGTCAAAACCTTAACCCGCTACTTCGTGAATTTGTCAAATTTGGTGGCCATTCTGGTATACACATCAACTGGGCCAAATCCCAGATTTTCCCCCTTACCGCTGCAGCCGCGCCATTCGACACAGATTTTCCCATCGAGTGGTGCTCTGCCGAGGTGAGGTATTTGGGGATCCGCGTGACTGCGAACCGGGAGGAACTGATGAGACTCAATTATGGGCGCGCGCTGGAATATGTTACTGGATGCATCACCAGATGGATTGCACTCCCCCTGACCATGGCTGGCCGCATCTCTCTAATCAAAATGATAATTCTCCCGAAATTTTTATATCTTTTTCTTAATATACCGTATGATCCGGGTCGACATTTTTTTGCCTCTTTGCGCTCCGAACTGATCCGGCTGGTATGGGGTGGCAAGCAGCCTCCTATACAATGGGACACACTCATGCGCCCATACTCGCAGGGTGGGTTCGACATCCCCAATTTAGAATTGTATTACATCTGTGCCCAGGCGCATTATGCCCACTACTGGTTTCATCCTCGTCGGTACACACCACATGTTGCTTCCGAACACTGGCTTGCGGACCCTATCCCTCTGGAGGGTGTCATCTTGTCCAAAGTTGAGACTCGCGCGCCCCTCCGGTCCTCCGTAGAATGTTCCGTTGTGGCCTGGTCTCGCATTGCTGACCGCGTGCTAGCGCCTTGCCTATATTCTCCATTACTACCTCTCGTCTACCACCCAGGACTATCACTGCTCCATGAGGGTATTTTCAAGAAAGTGGCGGTCACTCGACGTATCCGCTGTTGGGGTGACTTATTTCTCAATGGCAAAGTTCGCACTCTCCAACAACTCTTTTCGGACCCCCCTCCTTCCACTATGGAAACCTTCCTCTACGCCCGTCTCCGGCATGGGATCAGAGAATGTATGCCATCCTACCCACAGGAGCCTACAGTTGTAGCTCCTCTGCATCTTGTTCTCAATGCACTCACTGCGTCTCACCTTGTGTCCCTACTTTACCATAGCTTATACGTGGATGCAGAATACTCCTCTTGTGCGGCTCGAGACCGTTGGTACTCTGAACTAGAGCACGACATTACCGATGTTCAGTGGTCCTACTGCTGCAAACAAACGGAACAGGTTTCCTCGAACAGCCGACTACGCATCATTCACTACAAATTTCTCCATCGCAGCTATCATACCCCTGTGAAACTACATAGATTTGGCTTACGAGATACCACCACTTGTGACAGATGTAAGACGGAAGCTGCTGATTTTCTTCATTTAGCTTGGGGCTGCTCGGCTGTTCACGCGTACTGGCAGCAGGTTTTCGAAGCTTTGGACTGCATGACCTCCTTGCCCATTGAGAGATCCCCTCTTGTGGCTCTATTAGGTTATTCTGAACAGACCCCTACTTCGTATCGCAGATTTGTGTCCTTTAGTTTGGTGCTGGCTAAAAGGCACGTGGCTTGCCGATGGGGGCGGGGGCGGGCCCCAAAATTCAAAGACTGGCTGGGGGATATGATCCTGTGGCAGGACCAAACAAGTGCATATGCTGAGCTCCTCCCATCCACCTCTCGACCCCGGGACATCTGGGGCCCTCTACAGGCATATCTGCTGGACCATCCGGATCCTCTTGCACATGAGCCCTAATACTCACAGGTTCCAATACATGCTCACTCTACACCTTGGCACCCTGGAGCCCCCCCTTTTTTATCCCTCACAATCTCATGTGCTATGAAGTCCTCAGAGAGCCCTTTCGAGGATGCACCTGGAACCAACACACGCCTCCATGCGACGAGACGCCACCAGACCATTGTAATAGACGTGTATACTTATCTCGAGTGCCTATGCCTCTGGGTATATGTCAACTTCTTTGCCTACTGTTTTGCCGTAGTCATCTTGATTGTTATCTTCTGCTGAATGTCCACTGATACTGCTTCACTTTGTGACTATTCTTCCTTAATTTAACTGATCATTTCACGCAGAAAAGTCTCAGCTGCCATTGCTCCACCTGACGCGGCCGGCCCGATGTGGTTGTAGGCGGCTTGCTGTGTATCTTCCCCCGGTCTACATTGTTATGCCTTTCAGAACTTTGCGCTGCCGGCCCTTCAGGGATGTAGGCACTATGCTGTGGTTAATGTTTATTACCTTCAATAAAGGTTTTTGAAACTTAAAAAAAAAAAAAAGTAGGTGTGATGGAGGGTCAGGACCTATGCGGAAAGTGTGAACACAAGGCTATCCCCACTAACTGCAGTCCCTTGAGACACATTAAATCCACCTGAATAGGGCGCACAGAAAACACTACAGAACTGGATGGGAGATAGGCGGAACCAGCTTCAGCACTGCCGTTCACCGGTGAGATGCCTGGGTGGCTGTGGAGGGGATGGGCTGGGAATCGGCCCTCTGACCGTTGCCTGCTTTCTGAACTTTGCCGCTTCTGCTTGTCCCCTTGCTTCGCCTCCCGTGGGGGCGTCTGGGACGCGCAAGTGCTGTTTTTACCCCGGCAGCGGTGCATCGGAGGGAGTTCCACGGCACTGCGGACCATGGCCCCTGAGCTTGTCTTCACCTCTCGAATCGGGGGAGGCGCGCCCTCCTGATCCCCGCTGCTGCCTACCTTCCCCGGGACTACTGACTGGGCACCCGATCGAACTGTGCGGCTTACCGAACTATGACTCTGCTGCCCCTGCAGCCCTGAGCGTTTGCTCAGTTAAACGATCCGATTGTTTTCGGCGATCTCCAACCCCCCTCCCTCCTTGCTCCTGTGACTGCCCCCCCACCTCAACCCTGCTCTGTGGAATCCAGCGCCCGTATGATTTTGTTGATTGGACTTTTTTGTGTTGTCCCTCCATATTGTGTCTTTGTAAACGGTGCCCGTGACCCGGATCCTCCATCTTGGAGGATCCGTCTGTTTTCACATACTGTATGACTACGCCCTTTGTCGCCTGACAAACCTTTACTCTGACTTGACCCCCCCTTGGTCTCCCTCTCCCCTCTTTTCTCTTTCAATCACCGTGAGTCCGGATGTTATTATTACTGATCCCCCATTTTGACTTTTCATATTGTTTTCTGGTTCCCTTGGAGCACTTCCGGTTCTAACCCGCCCGATCTTCTTTCCTCCCCTTTTTTCCTTTCCCCCCTCTACCTTCCCTACCCCTTTGGACATGTGTATATTCTATGCTATTGATCCAGCGCAATATTAGCCAATAACATTCATATACCATATACTCACTTGGGACCATACATTCACACTACACTAATACTTACGCTGGGTGTCAGATGTACTCTTTTATCAAAGTCCCTGCTACCAATTACCTTCTGATTGAAGAGTAATAACTTACCAATGGATCCTTTGCTAATTGGGAAGTTTAAAATGAGTGACGTTCATTATAGTACATAATCCTGAAATAATCACTGAGTCAGGAAGTTTTAAAATGTTTATCTAAAGTTTTAGCAGAGTAAAATACAGAAAACACGGTACTTGATTGAAATACCCAAGAAAAAGCATAAAAATGATTTTGCTAATAAATGACGGTGTTTAAGGAAGAGGAGAAGATAGAGACAGCAGCGCAACTAAAGGTTGCAGTATAGTTACCTAAATGCGAGAACCAAGCCCCTTGGCCAAGGAGTTGGAAAAGATAGGACCCAGGAAGGATGAAGAGCAAAGACTTCTTCCAGGATCAGGATCAGGACAGGACCGGTAACCTCTCTACAACGACGCCTGCGCCGTTCCCCTCTCTGATACTCGACTTCTCTCGATTCTCCCGTCTAATGGACTCCGCCGCCCCCTCCTCAGGACCTCTTCCGGACAGGAATTCAGTCAGCAACCGATCAGCTGGGCAGTCTGGAGTTGAGAGCGCTCTGGCAGTATGGACGCCTGTTCTTCGTGAACGCATGCTCTTCTGACTAATTTACTAATGCTATATTCTATTATTCCCTTCTACACCCATGTACCTCCCCTTAATGTTGCTAAAATATGGGACCACTACTTCTGATTGGACAGGGACAGGGGGTGGAGTCTCGCACCATATCGATTTGGCCTAAATTGTAAAGCCTATTGTCTGTACGTTCCCTCCCCTTCAAATTAATACATTCGCTTTATTTCCCACCCGTCTCACGACAAATGTTATACATTTTACAGGAGAAAAGTAACAATTTGTCCGCCGGAAACATTGGGTACATCATCTTCAGCCAATAGGTCGTGGCCTTGGGAGACGTCCAAGTTGACTTCACTTGGCAGGCATACAGGACACATGCGCAGAACCCTCTGTCTCTCGAGTTTCAAGACACCAACCCAGGCCCAAGTTTACGAATTACTAAAAGTGTAAGAAGAAAATATTAAAATCACAAATAAAAAGTTTCACTGTATACCCACTTTCCCTACTCTATTCCCATTTAATCATAATACTATCCTGCATTAGTAGCGTTAAGAAAACGACAATTTAATAATGACATGAGAGCAAGCTTAAGTATGTGAAAACATTTAGCGGCCATTTTAATGCACACTGCGCAGAAGCAGAAGTTTCCCACCAAGCAAAGAAAGACGTCACACCATGTGATCAGGTTGCGACATGAGCAATAAAGTCCTGCGCTTTTAGCGGCCATCTTGGTTTATAGACAAGCGTTATTCATTAGTAAAACACATAGGCAAGCGTCTATTCCTTCTGTGTTTGTGAATGCAAAGATTAGTATTGACAGTACAAGTTTAATAAATTAATACTATGAGGAGGATTGCATACAAGCAAGTTTCATTTTTGAAACCTTGCTCCATCAATCCCCTCTCTGATGGCGTTTCTGAGACATCAAAATACTACCCTCAATCAGATGCCAACTTCTAGCAAATCGTTTCATTCTCATTTTTACTTTTCCTATTCTTACAGTCTCCTTTTAATTTCTGGTATAAATCACTTCTCCATTCTTCTAGTTCGATTTCATCCAGTTTTCTTTTCTTTCCTTTTCCTGTCACTTTATATGTTCCATTCTTTCTACAACATTTGCACCATATTGTTATTGCTAAAATTATTATTGCTATCCCTGCTAAGGGTACTAGTATTTGACCTATAAGTCCTTTCCCTATATTAGCAAACCAGGTTCCAATTGACGAGATACTATTTGTCAATCTTTCCCATACACTATCAACTTCCAGTGGTTTTAGTTCTTTCTCAAGTTTAGTTATGTTCTGAATATATGTTCCAATTTCTGCACTCTTATCAGGAATATAAGTGCAACAATGTTTTGTCTTCAATAATTTACAGACTCCTCCTTCTTTTGCCAATAGAATGTCAAGAGCAAGTCTATTTTGCATTACCATAGATCTAATCGCAACCATCTCTGTATTAATCATTAGAAAACCTCCAGCAGTATCCGTTGATAAACGATCAACCACTGTAGACAATTTGCATATTTTCCTTGAGTTCAGAATTATTCCCACTGACGGTATCAATGCACCAAATATATCACCTACAATTTCTGAAAAACTAGCTCTTTTACTACGTATTAATTCATTATTGTTTTCATTGCTTCCAGTGTTTCTTTTTACGTGGTATATCTTTGGAAAAACTATTCCAAAATAACAACTTCCATACCACCGTGCAGGAAGCCTAAAGTAAGCCTTATTCCCACATACATAATAGATTCCAGGAAAAACTGAATCTGTTCCTCCTTTGAGTCCCCAACCTCCAATAATTAAAAAATTGTGTTCACATTCACTGGTACCGATGAAAACATTGTTATAATCAGTCTTTAACCTATGAAGACAAATTTTCCCTTTCTTTACGAAATCCAGAGCCATTGCAGCTTGAGCTTTACCAGGTGTATAACTCCCTTCCTTCTCCGCCCAAGGTGGCAACTGAGCCTTATGCTCTGAAGCTTTCTTTTGAAAATCATGTCTTCTATCTTCTACTAAATTCAAAAATATCTTTTCTTCTTCTAATAAAAAACATGTTAGATTGTGTCTATGTGCATATGTTATGTCTATCGATTTCATTGTTAAGAAAAATTCTCCCATAAACTGTGCGTTTTGACTAGTAAGCACTGGGTTCATACTCTTGCGAATCGGAACCTCTGAAAATATCACATCTAAGTTTGAATAATAATACTGTAGCCTACCTGTTCTATAAAATAAACTTGTTAATACACTACTTGAGATGCCATATGTCAGTGGTAAATGATGGTATGTTAATCCTTCCGCTACTGATTCAGGTATCTTAATACATACATAACAATTACTAACTTCCATTGTGTCTACATACTGAAACAATAACTTTGTGAAAACATTTAAACTAGTGTCGTTATCAGCTATTTCATGATGAATTTCTGCCTCATCTTCTGCCATTAATTCTACTCTATTGCCCTTCATGTTTGCTGTCCTCCCTTTAGTTTCATTATTTATCTTCTTATCTATTATCATAAGGTAAGGAATTGCTACAATCAGGACTAACCATACTATAAGCACCAGTACTAGACTACATATGCAGATTGCACAGCATCTCCTACCAGTAGCGGTCGGTGGTGGGAGTGCCGCCGGGCGCTGACGTGGGCGGGGGAGGGGGGTAGTAAACTACGGATTACGGGCGATTACAGGTAAGTACACATATAAATAAATAAAACGAATTTCGTTTCTCGCGCTGCATCGCCAAATGTGATGCAGCGCGAGAAACGAAATTCGTTTTATTTATTTATATGTGTACTTACCTGTAATCGCCCGTAATCCATAGTTTACTACCCCCCACCCTGCCCCTCCCCCGCCCCACGTCAGCGCCCAGCGGCACTCCCACCACCGACCGCTACTGTCTCCTACAACAATTTCGTTTTGGTCTCCCAGTAACTCTATCATCAGGCATTTTTCGACAAGGAAGATTTCTCTTCTTATCTCTTCTTCTTTTCTTTAGATGATTCTTTTGTTTAGTCAGGGTGGTCTTGTTTCTTCTTCGTATGTTAGTTCTGCACTTGTTCCTTCCCCACCACTGTCACTTGACTCTGAGCTTTCAAAATCTTCAAGAATGATATAAGTCCAGTCAGGACCCTTGAATTTGTTATTCACAAGTCTCAGTCTTTTACTTTTTCTTTTTCCTGTCTTTTTCTCTTGTTCAGTTTGGCTTGTCACTTCAGGTACTTGTTCTGGATCTTCACTTCTGGTTGTTATGTGGTATTTTACTCTTTTAATGACACTTGGCCAATGATCTCCTTTTCTTGTTTTTCTTTGTTGGCACTGTTTCTCTGTTTACGTCTTCAAAGATCTCGTTATTTTCACTGCTCAATACTGTTTTGTTTTCTTTGATTACTGCCTCTTTTGTTTGTTCTTTTTCAGGTCTGATTGGTTTCTTTTCAGTAGCTCCACAATGACTTTCAAGATGTTGGCTTTTGTTCCTTTTTTATTTCTTTATGTTCATTTGTATTTACCCCTTTTTCTTTAGTGAATTCTTCTTGATCTAACTGCTTCTGATCAGGGCTTATTGCACTGTGAACTTCTGCAGCCTGACCTGATTCTTCTAAACCTGTCTTTCCCTGTGTAAAGTCAATTAAATATTCACTGTTTTTAGTCCAATTTTCTTTCCCTATCTGATTTAGTTCAGGATCTTTTACTATCTTTTCTTCTTGATCCTGAACTTCTTCTTCTTCACCTATCTGATCTTCTTCAATTTCCTCCAATTTTGTTTGATTTCTCGTTCTGTAATATACTTCAGGAACTTCTACCACTGGTATCCAATCCTGACTTGTGCTCGGTTGTTCTCCGTCAGCTTCTCTCGAACCTCTAGCCTGAGAGTCCTCAGCTGGGCAACCTTCAGCTTCTTCAGTGATTGGCGTTGTCTGTAGATTCTCTTCTTCAGGTTCTGGTACTCTCTTTGTGTGGCTTACGTGAATCCAATTAGAAAATCTTGCACACTTCACTGCTGTATTGGTGGTCAATATAACTTGACAAGGTCTGCTCCACCTGGGTGATAGACACATTTCTCTGGTGTGATTCTTCACTACCACCCAATCACTAGGATTCAGATCATGTTCTAGTTCAGGCTGCCTGGAAACTGCGTCTTCTCCAACCTGATGAGAGACAGAACGCACTAGGTCAGCCAATCCTTTGCAATAATCCAGAACCATATCATCAGATATATTTACTAATTTGTTTGTGGGAACATGTGTTTGTCTCATTGCTCTTCCCATCATTATTTCGTGGGGGCTCAATCCTGTCGTTCTGTCAGGTATGCTTCTGATTCCCATCAAGACAAGTGGCAATGCGTCTGGCCACTCTAATGATGTTGATGCACACATTTTTCCCAATCTTGACTTTATAGTGCCATTTAATTGTTCAACCACTCCAGAAGCCTCTGGGCGATATGCACAGTGCAATTTCTGCTTGATTTGAAATGCTTCACAAATTAGTTTTATTACTTCACTATTAAAGTGTTTTCCTCTATCTGATTCCAAAGATACTGGGAAACCAAACCTAGGTATGAGCTCACGTAACAACAGTTTTGCAACTGTAATACTGTCATTTCTCCTAGTAGGGTAAGCCTCCACCCACCTTGAAAACAGACACACTATAACTAGTACGTATTTTAGCCCTCTACATGGTGGTAACTGTATGAAGTCGAACTGGAGTCTTATAAATGGGCCCTCTGCCTTTCCAATTTTTCCAAACCCAATTATCGTTTTTCCTGCCTGGATTATGCATTTGGCAAGTTAGACATCTCTGGCAAAGACTCTCTGCAACAGCCCTGAATTTGGGATTGTACCAATTTTGTCTGAACAGCCTAATCATTGCATCTCTCCCTATGTGTGTGTCTCCATGATGCATTCTGGCCATTTGTGAGAGTAAACAGTCTGGCATGACTGGTCTGCCATCTGCACTGATCCATACTTCATCTTCTCCTCTTTGGGAGCAACCCACTTTGATCCACAAATTTTTCTCACTTTCATCAACCTCATCTTGCAATTTCTTCACCTCATTCCAAGTTTCAGGTGGCATATACAGCATAAGTTGGCAGCTGATTCCCATTCTTTCCACCCTCTTATTGACTGACGTTCTGGTTTTGGCACAATGTTGAGCCACCAAGTCTGCATATCTGTTGCCGACTACCACCCAGTCATCTCCTGACTGGTGTGCGGCACATTTCACCACAGCCAATTCTTTTGGTGATTGTATTGCTTCTAGCAATTCCCTTACAAATTGTCCATTTTTAATGGGGGATCCTGAAGAAGTCATGAAATCCCTCTGCATCCACAGTTGGCCAAAATCATGCACAACCCCGTAACCATATTGACTATCTGTAAATATGGTCACTCTCTGATTCCTCCCAATTTTGCAAGCTTTTATCAAAGCAATCAATTCAGCTACTTGTGCAGATTTTACTCCTGGTAAATAGGATGCTTCGACTATTCCAGTTAATTTACATACCGCATAGGCAGCAGTTAGTTTACCATCTTCATGTCTTTGACATGAACCATCGACAAATAGCTCCCTGTCTGGCTTTTTAAGAGGCCGTTCCTCTATGTCTGGGCGTGGTTTTGTACATAATTCTGTAATTTGTACACAATCATGTTCATCTTCTTCGTCATCTTTATTTGTTTCATGATATGGGTCCGGCAATAAAGTTGCTGGATTTATTATTGTACACCTTACCATGGTCACATTTTCAGCACCCATAATTATCCTTTCATATTTAGTCAGCCGACTAGGAGTAAGATGCTGAGTTCGGGTTCTTGTCAATAGAATCACAACTGCATGTGGAACATACACTTTTACAGGATGTCCCATCACAATTGACTCGCTTTGTTCAATGCTCAAACAAGTTGCTGCCACTGCTTTTAAGCATCCTGGCAACGCAGCTGCTACTGGGTCCAATGTAGCAGAAAAGTACGCTATAGGACGCATGTCTAGTCCATGTCTCTGAGTTAGGACAGAAAGTGCACAGTTTTCTCTCTCTTGACAGAATAATGCGAATTCTCTTTTATAATCAGGCATGCCTAAAGCAGGTGCTGAACAAAGTGCATTTCTCAATTTTACAAAAGCTTCTACACTTTCATCCTCCCACTCAACAGGGTCCTTTGCTTTCTTTTTCGTCATGTTAATTAAGGGCTTAGCTAACATGGAGAAATTTGGTATCCATTGTCGACAGTATCCTACTATTCCTAGGAACATTCACACTTGTCTTTGCATTACAGGCATTTGCATTCTCTTTATTAATTCTACTCTTTCAGAGGTTATTCTTCTTTTTCCCCTCTCAATTTGATGTCCCAGATATTTAACAGCTGTCCTGCAAAACTGTAACTTTTCAGGTGAGACTTTATGCCCTTCCTCAGCCAAAAGATTTAATAATGCTATGGAGTCAACAACACAGTCTTCTCTGGTGGTCGACGCTACTAATAAGTCATCGATATATTGAACTAAAACTGAGCTTCCTGGCATCACTAGTTTTTCCAGGCACTTTTTCAGTATCTGGTTGAAGATGGAAGGACTTTCTGTGTACCCCTGAGGAACACGATTCCACACATATACTTTATTCTCAAATTTGAATGAGAAAAGATACTGGCTGTCTGGATGCAATGGTATTGAAAAGAATGCTTGACACAAATCAATTACTGTGAACCATCCTGCATTCCAAGGGATCTGGTATAGAATTACTGCAGGATTTGGTACTATGGGACAACAAGGTTCCACAATCTTGTTTATTTTACGCAGGTCCTGAACAATCCTATATTTTCCACTAGGTTTCTTTAGTCCCATGATTGGTGAAGTACATGGGCTACTCATTAATTCTTTTAGAATGTTTTGTTTAACCATTCGATTGATTTCGTCAATGACTCCTGCTTTTACTTCTGCACTCATTTTGTATTGTTTAGTATTTGGGAAAATCGCACCTTCTTTTACAGTAATTTGAACTGGATCTATTTTTGCCATAAGTCCTGCTTCTTTTCCGGTGAAATCCCATACTATTTGGTTTACTGTACCTTTTAATTCTTCTGGCAACTCATCTTTTGTTATCAACGAAAACATTTAATCTATTTCTGTACCTTGTTTTGCAACCATAATTTTATATACATGGTCCTCATCTGGTGTCTGAACTGCCACACCATCTGGCGTGCAGAAAATTGTACAGTTCATTTTGTACAATAAATCTCTACCTAATAAATTCACTGGGCTAGAATCACACACCACAAATTGGTGCATTTCTCTGAAGTTTCCTATTTTGACTTCCATTGGTTCTGTAAGAGGTGTTCAAATTCTTTGATTAGCTACCCCTACTACTTGGATATCTTCACCAGAGAGAGGAAGGTCTGGGATGTCTGCTGATCTCACAGTAGACCTGGTAGCACCAGTGTCCAAAAGGAAAGTAATATCATTACCTTTCACATTTCCTTCAACATATGGACCAGACTGATCTACCTGTAAGGATGCGCCTCGTATGCACTCCTTCTTCCCCTCTCCTAGGCACCGTCATGAGTCGAATTTACAGTAATTGTCCTGCAAAAGAAATTGTGATGTCATATAATCATTCTTACCACTCCCTCCTGGGTATCCAATGTCTGTACCATGTTTTGCTCTGCTTACATTACCCTGAACAGGTGGAGGTGGTAATTGACTCTGGGGATTTACACGCTGCTGTGAGTCATTCTGCGTCTGTGGATTTAAGTTTTGATTTGGGCCATTATTGTTCCGAATCTTTTTACATTCATCCTTCCAATGCCCCAATTTTCCGCATCCATGACAAGGAAACTTCTTTTTAGCTTCTTCTCTACTCATTCGTCCTCTAAATTTTCCACCATTTCCCGTATCACCACTCGTTCCAGGATCTTTTCCTGGATTTTCACTCGGATTTTCCAAATTAATTCCCTGCTTCTCTGCCATTTTCACCTGAGCCCACATCACTTTTTCCTGCAATTTCTTGTGTCTATCCTCAATATCGTCTCCACAATATTTTGCATACTTCAGAATCTCATCTATGGGCTTTCCCTGCCAACATAGCATATGCTATTTAATCATCTGGCAAATCTCTGGCTTCAGACCGTAAACAAATCGATACACAAACTGACTCATGTTCTTGTCTCCAATGTCCTCAAATCCACTATACTGTTTAAACACCTGCAATAAACGCTCATAATAGGAATGTACTGTTTCACTGGCTTCTTGGGTTGTTCGATCTATTTTCACCCAATCTGTTTCTTTCGGGGTATTTTCCCTTTCAGGTATGTTATCACCTGCTGATACTTTTCATCACATCATTTGACACCTATTTTCGGATCTCTAGGATATTCATCACTAGGCCAATCGACTGTGATCTTACAATCTGTCCATAAATCGGCAGGTACCACTATGTCAAACAGACCATCCAAATCCTTCAACAATACCTTTGACACCTTCACAAACCTTTCAACCTGTTTGTACCATTCAATTGGTTTTTCTCTCAGCTTTGGAAAATCATTCGTAAATGATAAAATATCCTGTCTGCTCCATGGGACATGTACATATCCTCCTCCCGCAACTTCTCGCATTGGATACATCTGGTCTGCTTTTCCTGCTTCCTTCATCACATATTCTGATGCTGTTCTACTTGTTCGTGCTTCTTCCTTTTTCTTGGCCCACCTAGATCTCCATTTATCTAGATCTCCCCATTTTTGTAAAACTAACATTAATTCTCTTATTTGCAGTCTTCTTCCAGATGCATTCATATTTTCTAAATCTTTGTCTGAAAATTCTGCTCTATAGGGTTTCTGTAGTACCTTTGATCTCCCTATTTCTATGCCCATCTGTAGTGCTAAATTGGACAATTTTTCATGGAATATCTTTACATTTCTAGTGATACTCCTGCACAAGAATAATAATTCTTCTTCATCATAGGTATTCAAGCGTTCTACTCCTACATTTCCTGCTATTATTTCTTCTAATTCAACTTTTAATTTATGGATATCCAGTACTTTTGGAGGTGTGCACTGTTTAACTGACCCTTGTACCCATCTTTCTAGATCTTCAGGTGTTACTATGGTAGCACTTTTTGTTCCTGATGAAGTTACTAAACTTACATCTTTTAAACCTCCAGGTACATCTTTTCTGGGAGTACTATTTTCAGAACCTCGAATAGGTAAATCCATGAGTGATATTGTGGATTCACAGTCACTAAATTGATCTTCAATTATAACTGGAGCTTCAGGTTTGGTGTTACTCACAGGAGTAGGTGTAAGTATCGGTTGAGGACAATTTCCCTGCGTACCATATAATGGAACTACTGGACCAATTGTTACAGGTATGGTCAATGAATCAGGATGTACTTTTATCTGAGTTATTTTCTGTATTAATTCTGCTCTGTTCTTTTCTAGGGCTTCTTTTTCTTTGTCATGAAGTATTCTAGTCGGGGTGAATTCATGCATTACCTTTGGTACCATTGGAGTTTGTGGTGGTGCACTAGGAGGGCATCCACTTGTCCCTTCCTGATATGGTGGGGGATTTCTTAACATTTCTTCCATAAATTCGTCTTCTGAATCCTCATTTCTCATTAAATGTTTTGTCTTTTCTGTACATTTGCCTCCTGATTTCTCTCCTTCTGTGAATAATGGATACAGTCCCTCTGTAATCATTGCCCTTCTCCATTGTTTCATCTGACCCTCTCTTGACTCACGTACATATCTGGGGTAAAATCCTGGGTAACTCCTATTACTTCTAGATCTATCCTGCTCAAATGCCTCGGTTTCCCATTCTTCTAGAGCTTCATACTGGGTTAATCTAGGTCTGGGTTCTAAATCATTCATCCTCAATCTCAAGTTTTGAAGAATTCTTCCATTGAAGGTACCATTCTCGGGAAATGCTAATACTCCATCATTTTTGGTGTATTCTATCCAATTCTCCATCCATACACAAGTATGATAACCTCTCTCCATCATCATAAATGATGCTGGCGTTTTAGCTGCTGGAATAATAATTCCTTCTCTAGTTTTGATTGGTTTGTCCTTTTTAAAATAATTCTTAATCTTTTGTAAGAATGACATTTTTCTCCTTTCTCCGTACATTCTATCTAATCTTCTGTGTACAAAATTATATTCTGCAAAACCTAGGAATCTCCTATCCGGACGAGTTCCTGTTAAAGTCGGATCACGTTTTAACATGCAATCCTTATCCACTAAGAATTTTGCTTCTATAATTTCGACCAATCAAATGTCTGCTATCTTTTATTTCCGGACCAATCCTTGCGCGGCCTTTTGGTCACGTTTCTCTGTCAACCCCTCCTTTACAATCTGCTCTTTTCTGTCCTCGCTGGTTTAACCAATCCCAGCGCGGCACCTGTGACGTCAGTACTACTCCTGACTACTGACCCCTCCTTTACAAAGGTTTTCTCCACACCCGCTGTTTCAACCTACCACAGCGCAGCGTTTTGTGACGTCAGCTCCCTCTCCGGCAACTGACCCTCCCTTTACAAAAATTTACGCAAACTTATTTTCTCTATAAATCTTAATTAAATTTCAGTAACAACATAAAACATTCGCTATCGTGCCAGTTTCCACTAATTTTGAAAAGGATAGTTTCTTCCACACTTTAGTAAAACCTTTCCGTTTACTAAACATATACTATGAGTAAAACACTTCCGTCTACTCTTCACACAAGCTCCAGAAGTACCTGTTACTTCTCCAATGTTACCCTTACTAGGTGATATAACATCAAATTTTTATCAGCGTACCCTTTTTGCTATTACTCACACGCATAGAGTCCCTAACGAGTACTTGAAGTCCTGCTTAACTTCTCAGTACTATTTCTGCCTGACAGATAACCTCACTGCAGTATGGCTTCCACTTGCCACCCACTATTCTTTTTCCCCCGGGTTATTCTGGACAACATATAACAAAAACTCAAAAATAAGCGGATGTTAGTTCATAAAAAATACAAATAAAATTCTCATTACCCAATTAACAAAGAGTAACAAAAACCGTCCTCTGCTTACCAGAAAACTGATCCAGGGCAATATTAGCCAATAACATTCATATACCATATACTCACTTGGGCCCATACATTCACACTACACTAATACTTACGCTGGGTGTCAGATGTACTCTTTTATCAAAGTCCCTGCTATCAATTACCTTCTGATTGAAGAGTAATAACTTACCAATGGATCCTTTGCTAATTGGGAAGTTTAAAATGAGTGACGTTCATTATAGTACATAATCCTGAAATAATCACTGAGTCAGGAAGTTTTAAAATGTTTATCTAAAGTTTTAGCAGAGTAAAATACAGAAAACACGGTACTTGATTGAAATACCCAAGAAAAAGCATAAAAATGATTTTGCTAATAAATGACGGTGTTTAAGGAAGAGGAGAAGATAGAGACAGCAGCACAACTAAAGGTTGCAGTATAGTTACCTAAATGCGAGAACCAAGCCCCTTGGCCAAGGAGTTGGAAAAGATAGGACCCAGGAAGGATGAAGAGCAAAGACTTCTTCAAGGATCAGGACAGGACCGGTAACCTCTCTACAACGACGCCTGCGCCGTTCCCCTCTCTGATACTCGACTTCTCTCGATTCTCCCGTCTAATGGACTCCGCCGCCCCCTCCTCAGGACCTCTTCCGGACAGGAATTCAGTCAGCAACCGATCAGCTGGGCAGTCTGGAGTTGAGAGCGCTCTGGCAGTATGGACGCCTGTTCTTCGTGAACGCATGCTCTTCTGACTAATTTACTAATGCTATATTCTATTATACCCTTCTACACCCATGTACCTCCCCTTAATGTTGCTAAAATATGGGACCACTACTTCTGATTGGACAGGGACAGGGGGTGGATTCTCGCACCATATCGATTTGGCCTAAATTGTAAAGCCTATTGTCTTTACGTTCCCTCCCCTTCAAATTAATACATTCGCTTTATTTCCCACCCGTCTCACGACAAATGTTATACATTTTACAGGAGAAAAGTAACAATTTGTCCGCCGGAAACATTGGGTACATCATCTTCGGCCAATAGGTCGTGGCCTTGGGAGACGTCCAAGTTGACTTCACTTGGCAGGCATACAGGACACATGCGCAGAACCCTCTGTCTCTCGAGTTTCAAGACACCAACCCAGGCCCAAGTTTACGAATTACTAAAAGTGTAAGAAGAAAATATTAAAATCACAAATAAAAAGTTTCACTGTATACCCACTTTCCCTACTCTATTCCCATTTAATCATAATACTATCCTGCATTAGTAGCGTTAAGAAAACGACAATTTAATAATGACATGAGAGCAAGCTTAAGCATGTGAAAACATTTAGCGGCCATTTTAATGCCCACTGCGCAGAAGCAGAAGTTTCCCACCAAGCAAAGAAAGACGTCACACCATGTGATCAGGTTGCGACATGCGCAATGAAGTCCCGCGCTTTTAGCGGCCATCTTGGTTTATAGACAAGCGTTATTCATTAGTAAAACACATAGGCAAGCGTCTATTCCTTCTGTGTTTGTGAATGCAAAGATTAGTATTGACAGTACAAGTTTAATAAATTAATACTATGAGGAGGATTGCATACAAGCAAGTTTCATTTTTGAAACCTTGCTCCATCACTATGTTATAGAAACTGATGTTATTGTGCAACACTGTTTTTTTTCCTATGTCTAGACTAGGCTCCTGTAACTGATTCAATTTTTGTAACTCGCTGATGCTCATGTAAAGCGCTCTGATACCTCCGGGTCTAGCCTGCGCTATATAAAACTCTGCAAATAAATAAATAAATAAATAAATAAACATGTCCCAGTGAGTACATTGCACCAGGTAGCAGTACCACTGTCACTCAAACACTGACCCTCGTTTGGGCCAAGGTGGATGTAATTAGCCCACAATTATTTCAATGTATAGCAGACAAGGAATCTCTCTCACAGCTACCCTCAGCACAATCACTCACAATGAGGCATATAGATGATGTCCCAAAATAGTAATCGTCAAAAACTTAAGGGGGATGTGTCAGCAGGCACATGTGCCAATGGTGCACCCCATTAAATATGTGCACATGAGAGGATCAGTATGTGCAACGGGCCTGTAAATAAACTGTAATCTATTTACGAGTTAAACATACATCCTGACAGTCACAACATGGAGGCAATACACAGGATCCAGACAATGCCACCATGGTGATGTGTAGGCTGTCAAGTATAGGCAATTTAATTTGCATTGATGCTGGTCAATGGTCTGAAGCTACACATGACAAACCTGAATTTCCAAAGTAGCACAAATCACACACCCCAAAATAGAAACTCTGCAAACACAGCAGGCACAAATACTAATGGACACATCTCTCCACTATATGTTTCAGGTGATCAAGGATATGCACTCACTCCATGGCTGATGACGCCCCTCAGAGCCACAGACACACAGGCACAGAGACAGTACAATGTTGCCCTTGGACGCACCAGGTCCATTGTCGATAGTACATTTGGCGTGCTTAAGTCAAGGTTCCGGTGCCTCGCCATATCAGGCGGCAGACTGCTGTACAGCCCAGAACTAGTGTGCAAAATAATCCTGGCATGTTGCGTCTTGCACAACATATGTGTCCGCACAAATGCGCCATGGCTTGAAGTGCCGGATGAACCGGACAATCCTGAGGATGACCAGGAAGACGAGGCAGATGCTGCACACACCACAGCTTCTGCTGCAGGAACAGCACGGAGGGAACAAATCATAATAAAAGCCCTCAGTCCCCCTTCTTTGGTTTGATTGTATGCACGGGCAACCCCCGTGGGACTATATCTTAGGATACCAGGAATGCCAATTGCTTTCCTAGGCCCATTTTACTTCCCAGTAGTCCATCGACTACTTTGCCTTCCGAGTTCCACCCTCCTCTATTTGGCCACCTTACCATGCTGGAGAAGAACCAGGGACTCAATTTTGGTGACGATATGGTAGCAGAAATTTTGAAAACACCCTCCATCTTAGGTGCAGACGGGAGCTCGGCATCAGGTAACCAGTCGGAAGACTGGACCTCACTTACCTCAATTAAACAGGAATGGCTTAAAATCACTCTACACGGTGCTATGATGACGGAGTACTTGGGGGCCAATATAGTCCCTAACGGTCTCATAGTTAACAACTTCCCACGTTTGTTTTTGGAAGACGCTGTCTTTAAGAAAGAGTGGTCCCTAGTGGCATGGAAGTGCACTAGGGACTGGCTCATCCTGATCATCAACACCGCTAAAAGGATAGCAGATACCCTTTTGGTCAGGATCCAGATAGCAGAAGGTGCACTTAAGACGGCAATCCAAATTACTGCCTTTAAATCCAAACTCTCAGAGATTAATAATGAAATTGCCGAAAATAAAGAGTTTCTAATGAAACAAAAGATCACCAAGTTGCATAAAGATATTCAGAAATTCGACAAGGAGAAAGTCTATCCTTATCTCAAAGCTGACTTTACTTCCACTAAAGTAAGCTATTCCTCAGATGATGGTTCCGATACCTCAAGGAGAGGTTCCTCTTCCAATAGTGACTCCAGTACTGGTAGCTGGGGGAGCAATAACTCCAGACGGACGACACGTCCAATGTATCCCAACTACAACATGCCACCCTATCAGGGCCCACCCTTTTGGCAATTCCCCATGTATCCACAAGGACAGCCACAATTCTTACCAGGTAACAACCCACCTTTTTTAGACAGAGGCTGGGGCAGAGGAAGAGGGCGAAGAAGAGGGAACCAAAAGCAGGTGCAATGGCAAGAACAAACACAACACTCAGTAGAGAAACGGAGCAAGACCAAGAAGAAAAACTGATAGTTAATCTCTCTCCTAGGATACTAACTGATCCTGAAAAAAGAGTACTACAAAAGGGTCTTGGTTTTGTCCCGACCCCCAAAATTGATAGGTTCCGTGACCATTGTGAGATCCAGAACTTCTTTCGTAAAATACGCCTGAAAGCGTTCTTTCAGGACAGACCGGTACCTTCCTCTGATGACACTGGGCTACACAACCCCTCCACCTTCACACCCAACAATAGTATGGTACCTAACGAAGTACTCACTTTCGAGCAAGCTGTACTCAAGGAGCTAGCGCGTGGAACCACGCCTACCCCCTTCCACAACCTATCGACAGCAGAATTGACAGTTGTCAGGTCTCTCGCTGACGACCCCAGCATTACTATCAAACAAGCGGATAAGGGAGGGGCAACAGTAATCATGTCCACCAGTGATTACGACACTGAGGGGCAGATTTACAAGCCCCTTGAGCCACTTTTGCGTCATTTTTCCCATGTTAAAAATGACGCAAAAGTGGCGCACAGGGCTTGAAAATCTGCCCCTGAGTGCTTAAGACAACTGGACAATGACAGGTACTCTACTCCTATTGCTGACAATCCCACCACACGACTCTCTACTAAAATCTCCATGATGGTTATCGAAGCAAAAACTGAAGGGTGGATTAGCAAAAAAGAAGCAGATTTTCTTATAACGAAAGATCCCAAGATACCCTATTTCTACATCTTGCCAAAAATACATAAGGGTACCACCCCTGTCCCGGGTAGACCCATTGTGTCGGGTATTGGCTCGCTTCTCGAACCATTGTCTAGGTTCTGTGATCACTTTTTGCAACCCCTGGTGAGTGAGACTCCTTCCTTTTTACGTGACACCACCGATGTCTTACGCCTCATAGAGGAGGTCCAGCATCCAGAGAGGATCAGTTTACTGGTCAATCAATCAAATTTTGCTTTATTCGGTTTTCATTTTAAATCCCAAAACCATAAAAGCACAGTTTCAAAATATTTATCACAATTACTACAAATCACACTACACATATTAACCCTTGTTACTCTGGACGTGGAGGCCCTCTATACCAATATTCCTCAACGAGCCACCTTGGATGTCATAGAAGACACCCTCAACAATGCACATTTGGACTCCCCAACACCAGTTTCCTTTATAATGGAATGTGCGACGTTGGCCCTCAGAGAAAATTTCTTTGAGTATAAAAACCAACTATACCACCAGAGCCAGGGTACATCTATGGGCAGTACACTTGCGCCTAGTGTAGCATGCCTCTACATGGCCGCATTTGAAGAGAATATGATTCTGAACCCCTCTAACCCCTACTCTGACAACCTTATACTATGGAGAAGGTTTATTGATGACATCCTAATTTTTTGGAATGGGGACAGGTCCACCTGTGATGAGTTCTGTCACTGGATCAATACTCTGAATCCATATCTTAAGTTCACGAGCACCATCTCTGAGACCAATGTCCCATTTCTCGACCTCAATATTAGGATCTCAGAAGGCAGATTAAACACTACGCTGTACAGGAAACCGACTGACAGCAACAGTCTCCCGCTGTTCAGTAGCCACCATCCCAGAGCTCTCAAGGAAAACCTACCTTTTGGTCAGTTTCTCCGCATAAGAAGGAACTGTAGCTCTCTGGAAGATTATAAAACCGAGGCAGCTAGTCTAGCAGTGAATCTCAGTAAACGTGAATATCCACCACGTAAGATTGCACTTTCCATGAAAAGGGCGGAAAATAACAACCGCGAGGCCCTATTGGAAACTAACCACAAAGATCCCACCGAGGTTCTGACCTGTGTCACCTCATATACACCTGACTCCAATAGAATCAGGAACATCATTAAGAAACATTGGGGCATACTCACAACTGCCACCCTCCAACTGCCCACACCAAGGTTCGCTTTCAAGCGTACAAGCAACCTCAAAGACATGCTCATACACACAAGACCAAAAGTTCAGAAATACAACCAACAAAGACCACTATGTGACCCCCCCCCGTGATGGGTCATTACCCGTGTGGCTCTTGTGCTGTCTATCCCTTAACTGCACCAACCAAGGAAATAGTTTTTTCCAACACATTTACTTGGAAATTGGGAAGGCATACCAATTGCAATACCACCAATTGCATATACATGATCACCTGCCCCTGCAACCTTTGGTACATTGGCATGACCACTAGGATGATCAAGACACGCATTACTGAACACAGGAGTAACATCAGGTGTCACCGTGCCAACACGAAAATGTGCACACATTTTGACACAGCTAAACATTCCCCTGACACTCTGCGCTGGGTTATTCTAGAGGCCCACCCACAGACAACAACAGGAGCAATGTTCAGGATTGAACAAAGATGGGTACACCGCCTAGCCTCTGACAGACAGGTACTCAACGAGGATATCCCGTGGAGCACTTTGAATAGACCATAGCACCTATGTTTCTGATCCTTTGTTAACTGTACTTCCACCGGTGTCACCTTAGTCCCTCGTACATACCTCCCTTACACCACCACACTAGTGACCTGGGACACTGATACCGAGGTTTCAACTGACCCATCATCCTATGACCCACTGGCCCCATCATCTACCACCGGCCTTAGTATTGCGCCTGGGGCACCATTTTCGCCACATATTCTATGAGACTTGCTCGACCGTTCATCCGCAACCCAGCGCCCATAGGTCTTAGGGGTCAATATTCATCAATTATCCACTGTGGGCTCATTACACTCTCCAAGTGGACCGCAGCAGGTAGTCGCCGCACTACCCCTACCCATATCACATACTCAAAGATGGCCCCCGCAGGAATCCTGATAGGCCTCAGGGAACATCCCTAGTGGTCTAATCTCACACTCTAAAATGGCCACCGTTGGAATCTTTCCAACACAACACACTCCGAGATGGCCGCTGTATGTATTCTCCTACTATCCATACCTTCATCATGGCGGCCGTTTCAGCATGTCACCAGGGAGGTTAGCACTCTAGTGAGTGCCCGCTGGGGATTGGCCACACCAGTCGACTGCCGCACATGGGACTATATCGCTCACACAACTGTGGTGGGCAGTACCTCCCGGCTCTGGCAGCATTGGGGTAGGTCTCCCACCATCCTTGCGGTCCTTACACATGAGTACCTATCCTTACCAATTTGAGGCATCCACGAGGGCCGACCTGCCGACCCTGCACGAAAAGGTGAGTTTGTGTAGGTTAAAATCTCCTTGGTAGCAGACACACGCTGCAACGCCGGGGACCCTTCTCCACATGACCTATTTACAGCATGGACACGCAGTCTGCCCCCGACATCTCTTCCGACCGATTTCCCACTATCAGCTGGGACGCGGTGTAAAAAGTTCCAGACGGCATGGTAACCGGCATCAAGGTAGTACACTACCTTGATGCCGGTTACCATGCCGTCTGGAACTTTTTACGCTGGAAAATAGAACGCGACGGGGCTCCTTGGTTAAAATGCCATCTAGGAACCTCTTATTATATTATAGTTGACTTCTTGAAATTTAAAGACTAGTGCGCGTCCTGGGACTCCTCATTTTCGGACTCCCTTATTACACTGAATCTATCTAAAGAAATATTCTTTAAAGACGTTTCTTTATAAGTTGTTTTGCCTATATCAGAGGAGCATTACGTGCGCCCTGGGGGTTTTTTCTACACGTGAAGAGCCTTTGTTTGACGTTCAGAACCCAGGGGAAGCACGGCCACGATTATGGTATTGACGTCTCAATAGTGTGGACTACATTTGAGACTTGATTGGATTATACGTATGAGACGATTCTAATTTTGAGACGGTACACCCTGATAACAATCGGATTTGCGCTTGGGTCATACACGTCCCGTTTATACTACGAGTAAGCCCTGACGAAGTTCCCGTGGCACTAGGGAACGAAACGCGTTGGCTGTGTGCCGGTTTTAACCAATCAACGTAAATAAAGAGAAGAATTTTGGATAATACATGTTTCCTGATTGACTTCACTTAGAGTGCAACTTCTTTTCTTATGGACTTTCCCTATCATTGACATCTCCCAGCAGCGGATGCCGGAAGTAGTCGCACTCGAGTAAAAATTTATGAAACTGGTGGGATTTAATGTGCTTGGCCTCGGTCTGCTGCTGTATGCTTCTTTGTATTTTGTGCTTTTTAACAAACCTACTCACTATTTGTGAGAGCCTGCTCAGCTATCCCTTTGGATCCACATTCCTACTCACCTCTTACATGCGACAAATACACCGTATATGTACTTTTCTATACCTTTATTACTTCCTTTAGGACACTGGAAATTCCAAGTGTCTTGCCCTGCCGGAAGTTGATGGGGCCAGTCTTTATTAGTTCTTAGGTGAGTCTATTGTTCACAAAAATATGCAAGCTACCATTTTTAATACAGGATAATTGTTCCTGACAGTGTTTTTATCCTTTGAACAACTCATTCCCATGCACATGTCATAAAATTATGACGACAGTTATAACTCAATAGTACTCACCATGTGGGGCACATCACGTATTGCGTGCATTCACATGGTGATATCCACAGGGGCGAGTGAGAGTGGTGTTGAGGAAGCGATTACAGACTATTGCCACTGTTAACAATGTTGTTTGTATCCCAATAGGTTGGCCATCGCATCTAAAGGTACTTCTTTGTTAGGTGCTTGGTGTGGTATATCAAGGTTAACAGTACCAGAACACCACGCTTAGTGTAGATAAACATCTCCCTTAGGTCCTGATGAATTTCCGCTAGATCGCTTTGACTAATAGGCATGAAACATGTTGACCACATGAAGTTGAGCGCAACATCCTGACACATCACATCAGGTAGTCGCCACTCTATTTTTAATCAGGTTGGAAACCAGGTTCATTAAAATTATTCTGTCTGGACTTCCATTTCCTGTTTTATCCTCACATGGTCTATTGACCATCACTTTAGCACATCTACACTTTTAGGCCCCTCACACCCACGGCACCTTACGGCAAGGAATAAAAGATCTCCGCTAAAGAGCCCCTCATAGGGTGCCCGTCAGGTATTGCAGCGCCGACCTGACGAGGAGCAAGCCCTATGATAAAGCATGACACCCAGCTCACTGGGTGTGTGAGGGCACTAATTCCGAAAGGAGTGATCCCCCTTTCCCTCCTTTCTTAAGGGACAACCAGTCGCCTCCTCTGACTTCTCTCCCCTGCCCCCATAGGACAGCCACAAACACACAGGAAGTGATGTCAGCATGCATCCTGTGTACTGGAGGAGTACTGTGCACTTTCGCTTTCACTTTTATGCACACTGCTGGTGACCGTGGAGAGTGTTGGAGCTGTAAACTGTCCCTAGTGTCTCTGTGAAGTCTTGTGTACTTGTCCTTATGTGTTTTTTGCGTCTTGTACTAAGGGGGTCGTTAGGATGGCGGACGGACTGGAGTCCGTCCGCCATCCTGGTGTAAACCGGGACAGTCCACCATGCATGCGGCGGTCCCGCACACCCGATCAGGATGCAACCGCCACCATGGCGGTCGGATCGTGATTTTTAACATTGCGGCAGGTGCTGCTGACAGCAGCACCCGCCGCAATGCTAAAACAGCAAGTGGTGCATTTCATAGCACTACGTGGCAGGCACCATGCGGTGCCTGCCACATAGTGCTGCGAAATGTAGGGGGGCACCATGGGTACCCCCCAAGTGCACCCTCACCTCCCCCCAACACAAGGGGGGCCCGCAACGGGCCCCCGTCACCAATCCCCACCAGCCTTTCCATGGCGGCATCACCACCATGGAAATGCTGTCTGCAGCCAGCATCCTAATTTGGTGGACGTTGCCTGCTAGGCACTGCCACCATTTAGGACTCATTGGGCCGTACCGATTGCCTGCGGCGGTTCAGTGGCGGACGGTCTTTGCGTCCGCCACTGTCCGTGTCTGGATTCCCCCGCCATCGTAATGTGGCGGGGGCAAAATCCACTTTGGATGGCGGATGGATCGCCACCGCACGGCTGGCGGTGGCGGTCCTTCCGCCATCCTAATAACCCCATAAATCTTGTTGGGTGTTTGTCCAAGGGGCAATTTACATTATTAATAGTTGTTGGGGTATATATGTGGGCTTTATTTTTGTAGGAGTGGGTTTAGGTGTGTTCTGGGAGATGGTGGGTGTGGGTAGGGAGGGCAGGATGTCAGAGAGGGCATTGGGGGGCTTCCTCTGGCTAGTTAAGTAATTACCTGCCCTTGATGGTTGAGAGTGGGGGTTGGATCATGCAGAGATATGCCACACGTTTGCGGAAGGTGAGGTGGGAGCATGTGAGGAGTCAGATGCTGCGGGTCTTCGGTGTGGACAGGACTCTCCGACAATGGAAGCACCGATGGCAGGATTACGTGGGCCATGAGGGTGACATGTTGGACCACCCGGGAGTCCTCATTGGCCTACAAGGTGGACTCAAAATTGTGAAATGAACACTTTATTAACAAATCAAAAATGCTGTCTGTAACACAATGGGGTATATGTTCAAGAAAGTGGCAAAGTGAGGCGTTAGCCGTCATGCCTTCACGCCTAACTTCGCCACTTCAGAAACGCAAGGCTGCACCATATTTACAAGCATATAGTGCAGGCTTGCGTTTCCCCCTGCGCTGGCACGAAACTTAGCAGTGTAGTGCCAACCCAGGCACCATTGCACCATAGTGCAAGGGTGTCTGCATGCAGGGCAAAGATTGTTCATCTACAGGAAGGGTGACCTTCCTGTACATAAACAATCCAAGGCATTTTGCTTTTTCCATGTGTGCTGCACAAGGCAGCACACATGGAAAAAGCTAAAAGGATGAGAAATAATGCATTTCTCCTCGTTTTGAAAAGTTAGGATAAGGTTTTCCCTGACCTTAACTTTTGGCGCTGCCTCCTATGTATACTGCCCTTGTACCTAGGTTTTGTGTAACGTTTGATGGGATAGGAAAAATTGTTCATTTAAAATAGGACATCTCCAGAGTGTCATACACCATCAATAGTTGTGACACACCCTTGTGCGATCTGCAGCGATGCTATTTTCTACAGACCATGGAGAACATGATGTTGTTGGGAGAAACAGGGCCTTGGGAATGTGTCACACAAGTAGTGTGTGCAAAATGTGCAAATGTGCAAGCAGGATTGTCTTGTGTTGCCAATCTCTGCATTATCATGTCTTGTGGGAATAACAGGCAATGTAGACACAATCATGTATGCAACCTGAACTGCAACAGTACAGTTACAGAGCATTGTCATTGATGTTGATGGATTGGATGATGAATAGGACACATGTGTGAAATTACGTCTGATACCAACACACGTTTCTTATCATGTCTCACAGCTGGCAGGCCACTGATCACACAGGGGGACATCGACGCCTTCTGAGACCCACACGCCACTGGTGAGTTCACCCATTAAATATTGTCATTGTGAGATGTGATGAATGTCTGGCTAAAATCCTGTACGTAATAGTATGCAGTATGTGTGTGTATCACATGTACCTTGCCTCCAGTGTGATGATGTTTCGTGGAAGTGTGAACTAATCAGTAAGTGAAGATGGAGCAATGCATATGTCTTCCGGATGTAACTTTGCACATCCCCAGTAAGTGATACCCATGCAAGAAATATCAATGGGTTCTGTCACTACAGCACATGCATGTGGATTACAGAGCATACAGACAGGAGAGGAGACATGTGAGTGGTGTTGGTGATGAGTATGACCAGACATGGAATGCGTGTACATCCTTGACTGAGATGACTGTGCAAGTGGGTCAGATTATATACAAGGAGGTAGTGTTTTTCAGGCCGTGCGGGGTCAGACACAGGTCTGCATAGTACTATTGTAGGTATGCTACATACCAGCTTTCCAGAAGTTGCAGGGCATAGGTTTAAGCCAAGTATACCAATTGCACGCTCACCAACCACCTAGCAAAGATGGCCCTATGTATCTAATCACCAACCGCTTTCCCATAGAGAAAGGTGGGCGCCAAGGCTGCGTCATGGCCCCCACACTATTCTCTCTGTTTATTAATGGGATCGCAAAGTTTTTAGAGTCCACTCCTACTGATGCCCCAGTCCTAGCTGGTGTAAAAATCCCGATTTTAATGTTCGCTGACGATACATTAATCATCTCAAAAAACACGAACGGTCTTCAGCGAGCATTGAAACTTTTTGAGGAGTTCTGCTTTCTACGGGGATTGGAAATTAATGTCTCCAAAACAAAATTTATGTTGTTTAACCCACATTAGGGATTTAGAGGAGGTATACTCATGAACGATTGTCCCCTAGAACAAGTTAGTGCTTTCACTTATCTGGGGGTTATACTACAGAACAATATGAGATGGGACCGACAGCTTGACATGGCCACGTTGAAGCACCGGCAGCTATCTGGAGTTTTGCTAACTGAATATAATACCTCTTTAACAAAACCAGTTAGCCCAGTGCTCCAAATATACAATATGAAAGTGGTTAGTTCTGCCCTATACGGAGCGGAACTCTGGGGGTTTGAGAAGATGCCAAAGCTAACAGTAGCTGAAAATTGGTTCTTACGTAAGATCACGAGCCTCCCGCAAAGCACCCCAGTTCGTCCACTGCTTTATGATCTAGGCAGGAAAGCACTGGCAGACACTGCGAGACTGCGCCCTATATTATATTGGCGTAGAATTTGGTGCACCCCTGAACTGGCAACCTATACTGCAGGCCTAAATGATCTAATCAGTGCTGACCACTTTCATAAAATCAAATGGCTAAGGGAGGTTAGAGCAACCTTAGTAAGCATGGGCATGGCAATACTCTGGGAAAACCCCTTAAGTGCCCCCTTCCCATCCAAGGAGACCCTAAAAGAAAAATACTGGGATATTGTTACCTACAATACTTATAGAAATGGGGACTCGTCCTCTCTTACGGGCAGTTTTATAGAATTTAAACCATCCCCAAGCCTGGAGCAGTACTGGGACACAGTAAAAAAAAAAACATGATCGGAAACTATATTTTCAGTTCAGGGTAGGCTCATTGCCAGTCAAGTCCTATACAGCAAAATGGGTCACAGAGGGCGACAGAGCGTGCCCCGTATGTAATGTGCAGACGGAGTCACTGGCCCACTTGTTGTTTGTCTGCCCCACATATGAAGGCCCGCATCGATCATGGCTGACACCAATTTGCAGGACATTGGGGACCAGAAGGAGTGGAGACGCACAAAGAATATTGCGCACAAATACCTCTGCCCCCATTGTCATCGCAGTAGCGAAATTTCTGGGATGGTCCTGGGCTATCAGATCGAAGGCACTCCATGCACTTTGAAGGGTTCACAGCCAATTTTAATAGGAGAAGGTTCAGATGGAAAATGTGAAGGTGTTTTATCTCCGGTGATTTTACTTTGTATTTTAGTACTAATGTGTGTAATGAATTTTTATTGATTTTATGACCTAGTACCCCATAGTATTTTAAATAGTTTTATCTCTTTTACCAATACGTCCTAGATCTGAAGCATCAAATCATGGTTTTAAAACATGTAAATATATTGTGTTTTATGGAGTTTGTACTGTATGTATCATGCTTTTATGACTTGGACGTCGAATAAAGCTTGTTGGTTGGTTGGCTGGTATCTAATTGCCATGTTTTGGCACTGCAATGGTGTTGTCAAGCTGTCTCCTTATGGTCATTCCCCTGGTATACTCAGGGGCAAATGTACAAGCCCCTCTCACCACCACTACGCCACCTATTGTGAAGCTGTGAAGTTATGGTGGCGAGAGGGGCTGCGCCTCATGTATAAGTCAGTGTTCAGCCACCTAACATTGTTTTTCCATGTGTGCTGCCTTGTGCAGCACACATGGAAAAAGACCAATTGCATAGTTTGATTTTGTGAAGGAAGGTGTCCCTTCCTGTGCATGTACAAATAAAATGAAAAATGTGATCTTGACTCTTCCATGTGTACTGCCTGATGCAGCACAAATGAAAGTGACAGTAGGGCTTTTCCAGGATTGTTCATGTGCAGGAAGGGACACCTTCCTACACATAAACAATCCTCCCCTGCACACAGACACCCTTGCACTCTTGTGCAAGGGTGCCTGTGTTGGAGCTGAGTTGATAAACTTCACACCATCGCCGGGGGACACGCAGGGCTGCACCATATTATTGTACATATGGTGCAACCCTGTGTTACAGAAGTGGAGGAGCGAGGCGCTACACCCCGATGGCTAATGCCTCTCTCCTCAAATTCCTTGTACATGTCCCCCCTCAGTCAGGGTATGTGACAGCACCATCATTTGACACTTACAGTCTCATTGTGTTGTGACACTACATGTCACATGCCATGCACTGTTATGTCAGTGTCACCATCATGTTGTAACTGATCCTTAAATCAACATTGCATTGTCCATGTCACTTTCGAACTTCACAATCTTTCGTTAGAGTGTAGGCTCCCATGTTTCACCGACCTTGTGTTTCAGAGTTAAATGGAGAACATTGACATAGTTATCAGGACTCACATATTGTCATTGCTCTTATTTTACAGACAACATGTCGCCAGTGGAGGCCCACACGTTCAGGTCAGGAAAGACCGATATCTGCATATATGCAGGGTGGCCAAGGGCTATCGCAACATGGCGAGGAGGCACCGAGCTGACCGGGCAGCTGAGAGATGGAAGTCTGTGCCCGAAGTAGTACTCCACCGGATGCAGAGGGACACACAAGCCATACCGGGCCCTTCTGGCGACAGGCGTGGGTCCGGACATGGACAGAGATCAGCACATCACCCCGAGACACCACACAGACAAGCTGCTGCATCTGAATCCGGCACACAATCTGGTGCCCCCTCACAGCCACACGGACATCGGGACAATGCCATCTGCAGCACTGACACAAGGAGTTTGATTTACCATGAGGGACCGTCGCTGCATGATGGACATGAACATTAGACTGGCACAAATTGAACGGGAAATGGCGGAGCACACCACCCACCTGCAGGACATTAAGGCTGCCCTGGGTCTCCCATTTTGACTCTGAACAATAGTGACCCATCCCCCTTTTCTCCATTCCCCCAATGTTTTTGCATATTATTAGTTAGTGCTAGGTACGTTTTTTAAGTGTTAGGTAGTGTAGTTGTAGTGTAGGAATAGGTAGTGTAAGATTTTAACATAGTTTTAGATTTTTATTCTCTTGTAGTATTTGGGGATAAGTTTCCTTTTCCTTTGGGTGGGGGGTTGATGTATTTGTTGTTATATAAAAATATATATATATATTTGTGTAGGATAACTGTGTAGTTAGTTTATGTTTAGCTAAGATGTATTTGTCCTGTCTTCTGATGTGCTTTAAGGGTGGGATGGGGGTTGATGTCTTACATTATTTGTTGCGTGTTTAGGATTAGTTACGGTAGATAGTTTAGATTAGCATTCACTGAGTTCCAGTTAGCTAAGATTAGGTTAGTTGTAGTAGTGCTTAGTGTTAGTTTAGGGTAGTTAATTTTGTTATTTGATAATAAATGTTTACTGGTTTTGAATTCTGGTTGCACTTATGTCAGAAGTGATTTGGTGGAGTGGTGCTTTTACCTTGTATACAACTTATTCAATCATAGAACAATCATTTGAATATGTACGTGTGGTCATGACATGTTACTTAGCTGGACGGATAGTGTCAGGATCCATTTGATTTGAGAACAGGAAACTTGCATGGATTACAGGGTGGCAAGTAGGAGTTATGCCCTAGGATAGGGACACTCTTTTGTGAAATTTAACATTTTATGTGTGACTCACAGAGTTGGACAGCATATTGTTGCCCATTTATGACACAATGTTGGAACATGGCCTTGAGCAAACATTGACATTGCAAATCTTATCCATCATGAAGATGGATGTATGCACTGCGTTCCCCAGATTACGGCCCCAACCTGCATTTCACATGAGCCTGGCGCAGAGTCTATCTACCATCCACAGACATAGGCACACTTGCTGCGTAGTGCAAGTGTGTCAGCATTATGGAAATTGGATGTTCCTGTGCAGGGAGGCTCACCTTCCTGCCCATGCAGAATGTTGTCATTTTGCCGATCAAATGTGCACGGCTCAAGGCAGAACACAGTTCTGCAGCAAACAGGAGGGGGAAATGTAGCATTGCTCCCTGTAGTGCCAGTGTCATACCCACTTTTCCTAGCTGTTACTTTTGGCATTGCCTCATAGTGATGCCACCCTTGAAATGGTGGTACAGTATCTGACTATATGCTAATTGCAGTGCACTACACATCCCTGGACACATTGCCCTCTCCTTTCACAGTGAGCACAGCATGAGAGGGTTCCTTATTTCCAAGGCATTGTTAAGCCACGGCAAGTGGCTGACTGAGGACTTGCACTTTAGGATAAGTCCCTATTGTTAACACAACTTCACTGAAACAGACATTGTGGTTCTGTTGGAAAACGAGGCAGCATCTGTGAGGCCTGCACAAATAACATGACTACATTTGTCCTTCACTGGGAACCAAACACCCAATTGTAGCGCCTGACTCTCAGAGGGTAGTGTTGCAGAGCAGTCTGAGGCTTACTCAAGGGAGGTGGTGTG
The DNA here is from genome assembly GCA_963921515.1 of Calotriton arnoldi. Lineage (NCBI taxonomy): Eukaryota > Metazoa > Chordata > Amphibia > Caudata > Salamandridae > Calotriton > Calotriton arnoldi. Next base: position 164,998 of record CAWUFW010018414.1, read on the forward strand.
GGCTAGTAATCGCCATTGGCAGGTGCGCAGAAATAACACTCAATAATTGATTGTTCAGTCTGTACTTTGCTTTATAAAAGTAAGAGTACATTTATTAAACACACACTACTCAATACTATGCACCAATTTACAAATATACATAAGCTGTTGGAATTACTTTGTGACATTGCGTAACATCTCCACCCCTCCCAAACGGGGGGGGGGGGGTCTAGTACCACCACTCCCATGTATGCACATCATCTTGCCCCCTAATGCCGTTAGTTGAACATAACCTGGAGCGAGGGCCTTGCGCACTGGCACCATCCCAGTGGCGACCCACCCAATTACCTCAACACGCATTAAAAGTAGGTTCACCTGCCCTAGTGACACATAACCCTGACTGAGCATCTTATATTGACCATACAGTATGCACCCCTACATATTCAGGGCTAACAGTCTGAGTTGTTCCTCACTTAAGCGCAGCAGCAAGAATACATGTTCAAGCATTACTTTGGAATGACAGTACTCATCACCTCTGTTGGACATTAGAATGCATTGCAATTAAAGCCCCTAAAGGCATCACAGATGAAATCACAGGATTACGCCTATACAGCCAGACACCCTAGCAGGAATGTCTGGCAACATAACCCACTTTACGTATGACATCACCTTACACAGGTACTTCACATTACATATGTGACCTTCAGTCCATCTAAAAAGGAATAACCGTTAGTAAATGCAGTTCTGGTGCAATTACACCTCTTCACCTCCAGGGGATGCCCTTCTCCAGACATCCCCAACTCAGCCCTTCACTTCATGAAGCACTTCTCACGACACCCTCAGCTGTAGAACAAAAGTTCCAGCCTAGAAGGAGTTGAATGCGGGCTGAGCCATTGAGGGGTTATCCTTTCTAAGTCCCCATGAGACTTAGGGTGGGACTGTTCTTCGTGCTGGGGGGGGAGACTGCGCTTCTCCAGCAGCTCCCCCAGCACCCTTGCACAATTTTGGCGGTGACCCCGTTCTCCTGGGGCCACCCCAAGCACCAAAAGGACAGATCTCCAAATGCCTGGCAAGGCATTATGGGGCGCTTCGTGCTCCTTTCACTGAATATTTCATGAGCGGCTCTCCCGCTGCGCCGGGGAGAGCTGCGATCCAGCTGGCGCTTCGCGCCGCCTTCCACGCTTGGTGGCGGGCCCGGTCCCACCCGGACCCCCAGAGGATTCCGCAGCTCGGGGAGCCCACCCCCGGCTGCTCCTTCCGGTGAGTGCGCCTCGCTTTTCGGGGTCCCGGCACCACCCGGGACCCCCACATGCCTCCGTGTTGGAGGGCAGCCTGGGGAGCCCACCCCCGGCTGCCCCCTCCGGCTCCCTGCCCGGCCAGCATCCTCGCGTGCTGCCGCGGGAGCCGGCACGTCTCTTCTGGTCCGTCCGCTCCAGGACACGGGGACTTCTGCCGGCCCAGCGAGGCCGCGGGGGAGTGCGACGGCACTCCCCCTCCTCCTTCCTGCATTCGGGGCCCGGGGATGGGGTCCCGGGCCCCTGGGCACCTCTTCGAGGGGGGCGCGACGGCGCTCCCCCTGTCTTCACTTCTTCGGGGCCCGGGGATGGGGTCCCGGGCCCTTGGGCACCTCTTCGCGGGGGGCGCGACGGCGTTCCCCCCGTCTTCACTTCTTCGGGGCCCGGGGATGGGGTCCTGGGCCCCTGGGCACCTCTTCGCGGGGGGCACGACGGCGCTCCCCCCGTCTTCACTTCTCCGGGGCCCGGGGATGGGGTCCCGGGCCCCTGGGCACCTCTTTGCGGGGGGGCGCGACGGCGCTCCCCCCGTCTTCACTTGCTCGGCGGGGGCCAGGGTGGGACATCTTCATGGGAAGCACGACGGCGCTCCCCGACTTTGCTTCGGGGCCCGGGGGTGGGGTCCCGGGCCCCCCTTGGGTCACCTTCAAGGGGAGCGCGACAGCGCTCCCCGGCTTCCCTTCCTCCCCAGGGGTCAAAGATCGCTCACCTTCCGGGGGCCATATCTCAGCCCCTGGGGGTCCGATCTGCCCCATTTTCACATCCTCTTGCTCCTGGCGGCGGCCCCCAGCCACTGGGAGCACTCTCCTTTGCCCTCCGGGTCTCCAAGAGGGTGCATTCTGCAGGGAGCGGTCTTCACTGGCTCCCTGCACCAGACTTTCGCCTGGCTCTCCTCCTGGGCCTCTCTTCTCCCTGCGCAGAGGCCCCTGCTTCTGCGCACCGGTCCTGGGCTCTTCTTCTGGCGCTGTTAGGGGCCTGGGGGGCAGTCAGGGGGTACCTCCTTCCAACTGCCCATTGCCAGGCTCCAGCACCTTCCGCCTCAGCAGACCACACCCCAGAGAGAGCTTCTCTTCCTGTGCAAGCACTTTTTAAAAGTTGGGTAGGGGGCTGGCAGGAAGTCTCTGTTTGTCCTATCAAACAGCGACACATCACTTCCCTGCCCCTGCTTCCTCCTTCTTGTCCAGCCTCTGGGTTTGTTCAAAATGGCGTCGTCCAGGGTCTCTGGCCACATGGTCTCTGAAACAAGACCCCTTCCCTCCTCGCTGCCTTCCCTCCTTGGTGCCTGCTGGCGCCTGGCACCCAGTGATAGCTGCTGATGGATGAGCCTGTAGCCCCACCCATCTTCCCTTCGTGGAGAGGAGGCCTTAGCTTGTGGAAGAAAGGTTATCAATCCATCCAGCTGAGGTCAGCCCTCAGCCTGGCCCTGGTTATGACTGACTCAGAGAAATGTGACATTTCTGGATGACCCAAAAGCAGTACAAATATGACTTTGGACTCTGCAGAATACTTCTTCTCACACCCGTTACAGTGGACTTTAGTGCGTATCTGGAATCTGTAGGCCTTAGGAAAGTGACACTAGCCCATGGGCTCCACTTCCCCATAGGGGAATAATGAAGTGAAAAACACAGTAAAACACACTGACTTTCCCTGGCATGTTCCTTCCCAGTGTATAAGGCCTATTCCATGTCACCACCCACTTCTGCATAAGTCCTGCCACACCATTCACTTTGTAGCTGCTCCTGGACTGCGCACGCCAGGAATCTCCCCTGCGCAGCCCCTACACATGTGCACACGCATGTACACAGGTGTCTGCATGTAACCAGCCCGGTGCCCCTTACTCCAGCTGCTGCGCAGCGGCCTAGTCAAGCTAGGGGGACACCAGTAAAATCCACATGCAGTCTCTTTCATCATGAGTTCACTGTGGGTGAGTCCCAATTTATGAGGCTCTCCCACAGTAAAAGCTCAACACATAGGTGCTCAAAAAGCGAAAAATCCGGGCGGCCCATAGAGTCAGAACCACCTTCTAACACACGCCGCGCCCAGCTGATTCCTACAGGGCAGAAGTAGCCACTCTACATGGGTATTCTTCCCGTAGTCAGCGATAACTAGTTATAAGGGGTTCTGACCAGACCCCCCTTACTCACCAGTTATTCGCTCAGACCACCTACTCCTCCCATCCATGAAATCTCCACCCATGACAGGGATCCCAGACTACCCTAAGAACGCTCCGGGCTCTAGGTTAGATACCTCTAGGTCACTCATGGTCTACATGGACTGGGCCTCACCAGGCCCACCTTTACCCTTGGGCAGGCAACACTATGCCTACCCCTTCTTTGGACAAGGGTCCAGTGCCTCAGCACCGATGCGGTCTTCTGGGATAGGTCTACATCCCATCCCCTGGGTCACTAGCTGGTCTCCCTTCTGGAGTTTGTTCCAACCAGTACCCTCTCTCCGTTTGGTCCTTGCACCCCAAAGATGCAACCTCTCTGGACCCTCACCCTCAGCCTGCCGCTGAGGTCATTCTGCTGCCACCACCCTTTCGGGATGACTGGCTTCCCTAAAGAAAGCACAGCCACTTGTGCTTTCCCCACACAGAAAAGCACCCTTTGGCCACTGGCCTGGCTCCCTGATAGGACCTCAGACCGGCCTCACTACCACACTGGCAGTGCCAGGGAGGAACACTGAGGGTGCCTCGTCAGACATCCTACAGCTCATTCCCCCTGTCAGTAGCTCCACACGGAAACTACCCCGGGAACCTAGACCCCTTCTTTGTTCTCCGCTGCGAGAACAGGGCCTATGCACCCTTCCCTCCGAGAGGCGCGCTCTCCTCCCGGAGTACCCTTAGAGAGCCTGTGGGCCCCGAGTTAGCTAGACCCAGGCCCACCTCTCATGGCTCTCCCCGGTCTCCCGGCAGCGCCTTGGGAGACCGTCCAGGGACCCACATGGTCCCTGGATGGCCTGCACCACCCCTTATAAAGAGCAGGGTCCCTTCACTTAAGATAGGCCCCACCTGCCTTCAGGGTAGTACTACCACACCAAGCCAGGGACCCTAAAGATCCCGGCTAGGCCTGCACCACCCTTTGCGAAACACAGGGTCCCTTCACTTAAGATATGCCCCACCTGTGTTCAGGGTGGTACTACCTTGCAGGAGTCCACCTCCTGCCTCGAGCTAGGGGAACACCCCCATGCTCCTGGTCCTTGGGTTCAAGTCCCACAGGACCTACCTGACTGGTCACCGGCTAGGCGTCGCCCCAGCCACCACTTCAGGTTCACCACACCAGCTCCAGAATGACATCCTGTTGCTTCCTTGGGTAACCACTTACCCGACCCTGACACCTCAGGGTCCACCACTAACCCTTCACCTGGAATCTGGGGAGTACATCACCCCCACTCAGATCTCCACTGGGTTAGTTACCGAGCCCACCTAGGGTACCTAGGGGCTACCACTACACACCATCACTCAAGAACTACCCTCCTTTGGGGCCACCCTCTACCAGGGGCCACCCCTGGGCTGCTCACCTCCCCACCAGTTAACCTGGGGGGCCTGCCGGACACTCAACTCTACCACACCCTCCTCCCACCGTGGGAAAAGTTTCTTGGGGTCCCCCACCATGGGAACCCTGGGGTGTTACTACCCGGGGTAAAGAAACCTCCTGCCCCACCCTTCCAGTGGTTTTGGCCTGCGCCAATGGCAAGTAAACTTTCAGCGGGGGAAGGATACCTGGGGCCCCTTCTGTGGAAACCCTCCCTGCCCTTAAAAAGCGTGGGAATCTCCCAGGACCCCCTCTCTCTCCTGTCCCCCACAAAGGTCAATACACCCCTACACCCCCACCTGTGATGTCGGTATCAGTTGCTGTCCCTATCTCTTGAGGAGACACCCTCCTCATGCAGGTGTAGTGCATGTAGTGTTAGGGTTCAAAGGTGTACAATATGGCTTAGAACATTTGTATGCAATCATTTCCTGGAAAGCACCATCCCGCTAGCACATGACAATCAACATAGCGCGGTCATATCAATACAGTTCACATTTAAACCATAATCTCTTCACATGACACATATGTGCGCGGGGCTTTCCTTTCCCATACTTTTAGTTCACCTAACCAAAACTTTGAACCCTTCTCAGAGCCTTGCGCTCTTCCATTTGCTCATTACTGCATAGGTAATGTGTGGTAAAACTGGACTTATCAAATGCTATAAATGCGCACCAGAATGGGATACTATGTTTCCCGCCGCTAGACACCAATGTTGGAAAACGAGGCAGCATCTGTGAGGCCTGCACAAATAACATGACTACATTTGTCCTTCACTGGGAACCAAACACCCAATTGTAGCGCCTGACTCTCAGAGGGTAGCGTTGCAGAGCAGTCTGAGGCTTACTCAAGGGAGGTGGTGTGGGCTAGTAATCGCCATTGGCAGGTGCGCAGAAATAACACTCAATAATTGATTGTCCAGTCTGTACTTTGCTTTATAAAAGTAAGAGTACATTTGTTAAACACACACACTACTCAATACTATGCACCAATTTACAAATATACATAAGCTGTTGGAATTACTTTGTGACATTGCGTAACATCTCCACCCCTCCCAAAGGGGGTGGGGTCTAGTACCACCACTCCCATGTATGCACATCATCTTGCCCCCTAATGCCGTTAGTTGAACATAACCTGGAGCGAGGGCCTTGCGCACTGGCACCATCCCAGTGGCGACCCACCCCATTACCTCAACACGCATTAAAAGTAGGTTCACCTGCCCTAGTGACACATAACCCTGACTGAGCATCTTATATTGACCATACAGTATGCACCCCTACATATTCAGGGCTAACAGTCTGGGTTGTTCCTCACTTAAGCGCAGCAGCAAGAATACATGTTCAAGCATTACTTTGGAATGACAGTACTCATCACCTCTGTTAGACATTAGAATGCATTGCAATTACAGCCCCCAAAGGCATCACAGATGAAATCACAGGATTACGCCTATACAGCCAGACACCCTAGCAGGAATGTCTGGCAACATAACCCACTTTACTTATGACATCACCTTACACAGGTACTTCACATTAAATATGTGACCTTCAGTCCCTCTAAAAAGGAATAACCGTTAGTAAATGCAGTTCTGGTGCAATTACACCTCTTCACCTCCAGGGGATGCCTTTCTCCAGACATCCCCAACTCAGCCCTTCACTTCATGAAGCACTTCTCACGACACCCTCAGCTGTAGAACAAAAGTTCCAGCCTAGAAGGAGTTGAATGCGGGCTGAGCCCTTGAGGGGTTATCCTTTCTAAGTCCCCATGAGACTTAGGGTGGGACTGTTCTTCGTGCTGGGGGGGAGACTGCGCTTCTCCAGCAGCTCCCCCAGCACCCTTGCACAATTTTGGCGGTGACCCCGTTCTCCTGGGGCCACCCCAAGCACCAAAAGGACAGATCTCCAAATGCCTGGCAAGGCATTATTGGGCGCTTCGTGCTCCTTTCACTGAATATTTCATGAGCGGCTCTCCCGCTGCACCGGGGAGAGCCGCGATCCAGCTGGCGCTTCGCGCCGCCTTCCACGCTTGGTGGGGGGCCCGGTCCCACCCGGACCCCCAGAGGATTCATCGCAGCTCGGGGAGCCCACCCCCGGCTGCTCCTTCCGGTGAGTGCGCCTCGCTTTTCGGGGTCCCGGCCCCACCCGGGACCCCCACATGCCACCGTGTTGGAGGGCAGCCTGGGGAGCCCACCCCCGGCTGCCCCCACCGGCTCCCTGCCCGGCCAGCACCCTCGCGTGCTGCCGCGGGAGCCGGCACGTCTCCTCTGGTCCGCCCGCTCCAGGACACGGGGACTTCTGCCAGCCCAGCGAGGCAGCGGGGGAGTGCGACGGCACTCCCCCTCCTCCTTCCTGCATTCGGGGCCCGGGGATGGGGTCCCGGGCCCCTGGGCACCTCTTCGCGGGGGGGGCGCGACGGCGCTCCCCCGTCTTCACTTCTTTGGGGCCCGGGGATGGGGTCCCAAGCCCCTGGGCACCTCTTCGTGGGGGGGGCACGACGGCGCTCCCCCCGTCTTCACTTCTTCGGGGCCCAGGGATGGGGTCCCGGGCCCCTGGGCACCTCTTCGTGGGGGGCACGACGGCGCTCCCCCCATCTTCACTTGCTCGGCGGGGGCCAGGGTGGGCTCCTGGCACCCCGTGTGGGGGACATCTTCACGGGGAGCGCGACGGCGCTCCCCGACTTTGCTTTGGGCCTGGGGGTGGGGTCCCGGGCCCCCCTTGGGTCACCTTCACGGGGAGCGCGACGGCGCTCCCCGGCTTCCCTTCCTCCCCAGGGGTCAAAGGTTGATCACCTTCCGGGGGCCATATCTCAGCCCCTGGGGGTCCGATCTGCCCCATTTTCGTGTCCTCTTGCTCCTGGCGGCGGCCCCCAGCCACTGGGAGCACTCTCCTTCACCCTCCGGGTCTCCAAGAGGGTGCATTCTGCAGGGAGCGGTCTTCACTGGCTCCCTGCGCCAGACTTTCACCTGGCTCTCCTCCTGGGCCTCTCTTCTCCCTGCGCAGAGGCCCCTGCTTCTGCACACCGGTCCTGGGCTCTTCTTCTGGCGCTGTTAGGGGCCTTGGGGGCAGTCAGGGGGTACCTCCTTCCAACTGCCCATTGCCAGGCTCCAGCACCTTCCGCCTCAGCAGACCACACCCCAGAGAGAGCTTCTCTTCCTGTGCAAGCACTTTTTAAAAGTTGAGTAGGGGGCTGGTAGGAAGTCTCTGTTTGTCCTATCAAACAGCGACACATCACTTCCCTGCTCCTGCTCCCTCCTTCTTGTCCAGCCTCTGGGTTTGTTCAAAATGGCGTCGTCCAGGGTCTCTGTCCACATGGTCTCTGAAACAAGACCCCTTCCCTCCTCGCTGCCTTCCCTCCTCGGTGCAGCCTGGTGCCTGGCACCCAGTGATAGCTGCTGATGGATGAGCCTGGAGCCGCACCCATCTTCCCTTCCTGGAGAGGAGGCCTTAGCTTGTGGAAGAAAGGTTATCAATCCATCCAGCTGAGGTCAGCCCTCAGCCTGGCCCTGGTTATGACTGACTCAGAGAAATGTGACATTTCTGGATGACCCAAAAGCAGTACAAATATGACTTTGGACTCTGCAAAATACTTCTTCTCACACCCGTTACAGTGGACTTTAGTGCGTGTCTGGAATCTGTAGGCCTTAGGAAAGTGACACTAGCCCATGGGCTCCACTTCCCCATAAGGGAATAATGAAGTGAAAAACACAGTAAAACACACTGACTTTCCCTGGCATGTTCCTTCCCAGTGTATAAGGCCTATTCCATGTCACCACCCACTTCTGCATAAGTCCTGCCACACCATTCACTTTGTAGCTGCTCCTGGACTGCGCACGCCAGGAATCTCCCCTGCGCAGCCCCTACACATGTGCACACGCATATACACAGGTGTCTGCATGTAACCAGCCCGGTGCCCCTTACTCCAGCTGCTGCGCAGCGGCCTAGTCAAGCTAGGGGGACACCAGTAAAATCCACATGCAGTCTCTTTCATCATGAGTTCACTGTGGGTGAGTCCCAATTTATGAGGCTCTCCCACAGTAAAAGTTCAACACATAGGTGCTCAAAAAGCGAAAAATCCGGGTGGCCCATAGTGTCAGAACCACCTTCTAACAGGTTCCAATAGCGGGTGGTAGATATGTGCCATTACGAATCTTCATCTATGTGAATATGGTGTGCTCTATCTTGGAATGTAACATGCAACGACCCCCATCACAACAAGCTTTGTCCACCCCGTTGAGTGTGAGTAGATCTGCCAAGTGAGACTTGTTAGCAATGCTAAATGGAGACACTACTTGTGGCATGCGACTGACTTGGACATATTTCAGCACATACCTATTCCCATCATGTACGTAGGTCAATGTTGGAATCTTGCAAGAATGTTGTATTTGAGCAATGAGGGCACGGCTAGTTCACACATACCCGGTCATCTCACTACCTATCTGGGACAAGTTAAACATGAACATTTAAACACGATCCTGGGCACACGTGGTGGGGGTATACCAATAGTATGAGAGTCTCGTTCAGGTAAAATCACAGTTATTAATGTCTGGATAGAGATCAGTGGTATTTATTAAGAGAAAACAAAATTATAGAATCAAAGCAACCAGCCGACACGTGTTTCGTCACAAGGGAATTTCTTGTGACTCTTCAGGGCTGGGGAGGATACAAAAATTGAAATGAGGGAATGGAAGAAACAAATGAAGGTGGGCTATATAAATGATAAAGTTATTCTAAGGGGACATTGGGAAGGGGAATTCACCCTGAATAATGCTTGAATAACATTGGTTCAAAAGTGCATGATGAAATCGGTGACTATCGTGAAAGTGCCGCTCTCATGAAGTGATCCACATGATTAGGTTCTCAGGAAAAGCATAGTAAAAAGGTGGAGTGACAATTCAAAAAGGTGTGGGACACAAGGTAATAAGTGACATTGTGGGTTTCAAGTGTTTGTACGTGATAGAAACTGTAGTTGGTTAACAGAGAAGAAAACAATAACAAAGAAAAAAATATTTTTTTTAAATCATACACTGAGACATAAAGAAAAAATATTGAGAAAATAACTGTAGGGATCAATCATGGGCAGATGATAAGGGAACCGATTAACAGGGAATGTAAAGAAAAAATAAGGGATTCGAAAGATCTACTCACGCCGCGGTGCATGGAACCCGAGGTCAGAAGTGGAATGACGAACAGTGACACATAGTCGGACAACAGAGAAAGGGATCCGTCCAAGAAGTGAACGGAGCAGGGAAGGAATCTTAATGAGAGGACCCCATTGAACCAAAAAGGGCAGGTACCTTTGTGGAGTGTTTCACGCGAACAAACATGGTCTCAAAAGTCGGTATGAACATCAAAACCGTCCCGGGTTTGGGGAGGACTGAAAAATGCTAGTTGAGTCAGGTGTGTTCGAGAAATTTGTATAAGCAGGTGCAGAGCTACGAGTCCACAAGACGTACGTGGCAAGTCAAATGGGGGCTCTGGTGAGAAAATGAAAAGAGGGGAAACTAATTTGAGAACCCAATGTACGTCAAAAGGGGTTGGAAAAACTAGGAGACGTATGAGGGGACTGACCTGGGTATAGAATAGGAGAGGCCTTCCAGGATCCGGTGCCTGAAAACGTAATACTAATAATGCCGTGTGTGGCAGAAAAGTACAGCGCTGAAAGAAATCATAAGGCTAGTAAACAAACGCGAAAATCAGTGAGGTGGGAGGAGATGAAAGCGGCGTGGGGAGGAACTCACCCTGTAATTACGCTGTCGACGACCATCCAGGAAGATGGGCGTTTAGGAGGGCGGGTACGCCTGCAGGGAGCCACGGAGAAAGCAAGAAAAAGGAAATGTAACTAGGGATATTGGAGAAAACGGGGGGCTAATGAGCCGGGTGTGCCCATTAGGGTGGCCACACTATGGTGCCAATTACCTGTTGGTAGAGCGAGGAAGGCCGAAAGAACCTGTTTCTGTGACCTGTTCCGGATGCGGAAGAGGGCGGAAAAGTTTGTATCTGCTAGAAATACCGGCGCGGCAGAGAAAAACTAGACCGCGCACCGGTATTCTAAAAATGTTCCGAAACACGCATGCGTAGGTGCGTGTCAAATAAAACTATGACCTCTTCGTATGTGTGAGGAAATGTAAACAATAAAATGAAACAGTGTGAGAGGGACGAAAATGATGGTGCCAAGAATTAGAATAAGAAGAGAAGAATGCGGTTGCCAAATTGAGTACGAACGGGCAGGGAAAAGGTGAAAGAAGAAAAGATAGAGGCCGTGAAGGAATGGAGATGTAACGGAAGTATGAGAGGAATGAGGGCACTAGGAATGGCCTAAGGGTGGGGTGCCCTGGAGCAATAAATGGGGAAAAAAAGAACATTGATAACATGGAAAGGAGCAAGGGGACGGTGTGGCTAAAGAAGGCACAGGGTAAAAGACCCAGTATTAAAAACACATCAGTAGTTCGACCAGTGGTGAGCGGAGCCGGGTGGTAAGGACACCACCCTAGGTGACACACTAGGTCTGGGAGAAATAAAACATTTAGACATACATATTAAATTGACAGTGACATGCCAACGGGCAAGTTGATAGGAATCTGCCACTCACTGGGTGGCCCTTTGGTACCAGTAAACAAATAGATACGTATGATATGCAAAGTTAGTATGCTGTAAGTTTATCAAAAGCAGTTCATGTGTAGGTGATCATTCACCCAAGAAGTAATGGAGCTCATTGTCCGTGTTAAGTCCGTGTTGTACTGTCCGTAGACGCATGATCCATGTTGCTTCCAGACGCCTGAGCCTCAGTTCTCTGTTACCACCTCTGGCGCTGACCATTGCTACATCAAATCCGAAGAAGGAGAAACGTTTTTTGGCGCCTTGGTTAGGGCAGGTGGCCGCATGTACTGCCATGGGGTATCTTGTGTCCTGGTGTAGTAGCGCTCTGAGGTGCTCTCCAATGCGATCTTTCAGTGGTCTGATTGTACTCCCAATGTACCAGCGTTTGCAGGCACACTCGAGAATGTATATCACAAATTTAGTGTTGCAGTTAATATTACACTTGATTTGGTACTGTTGCCCATTCACTGCTGTAAAGTTCTTGACTCCGTTCTAGGCTATTCTGCAAACCCCGCAGCACCCGCATTTGAAAAACCCCAGGGTGTGGTTGGTGAACCACGTGCGGCCAGTGAGGGGACATGGTATGCTCGGGCTGAGTCTTGTTTTTAGTGTTCTGCCACGTCTGTAGGTGATTTGGGGTTTGGGGGTGATGACCCCTCTGAGGGTGGTGTCTGCCAGTAGAATGTCCCAGTGTTTAATGAGGCTTTTTCTCATTGCTAGGCCCATGTCACTATAATCAGTGATGAGTCTAACGGGTTGTTCCTGTTCCGTGATTCTCTTCTGATTTTTGAGTGTCTCCTGCCTTTTTATTTGATTGATTCTCTTTTCAGCTGTACAGATTGTCCGGGCATTGTAGCCTCTGGCTTTAAATCTGTGTTTCATATTGGTCAGACATTTCTGAAATTCTATTTCGTCACTGCAATTCCTCCTTGCTCTGACGAATTCCCCGTAGGGGATTGCCTGAATTTGATGAGAGGGGTGGGAACTTTCAGCGTGTAAGATGGTGTTGCATGATGTTTCCTTTCTGTGTAAACGGCTGTGTAATGTGTCTGACTTTATGTAGATTTCAACATCCAGAAAGGTGATACTGGAGGTGCTGGAGTAACTTGTGAATCGCATGTTCATGTTGTTGGAATTGAGATGTGTGCAAAATGCGTCCAGTTCATCTTGTGACCCTGACCAGATTAAGAGACAATCATCAATGTAGCGTCCCCAGTAAATTATGGAGTCTATCCAGGGTGCCCCTTTGGTGCCCCAGATCCATTTGGATTCCAAGACACCCATGTACAGGTTCGCAAAAGAGGGCGAGAACTTAGAGCCCATGGCCACGCCTTTGATTTGTTTATACCAGATGTTATCGTATATAAAAAAGTTGTTATTCAGAATTATGTCCATCATGGCAACAAGCATGTTGGTATGTTGCCATAGCGAAGCCGGTCTGTCATGTAGTAAACTGGTAATGGCTTCCAGCCCTAATCCTGGTTCTATGGTTGTATAGAGAGATACCACATCCAAGGTGGCCAGGATCATACCAGGTTGCCATTGGACATCAGCCAAGATGCTCAGGATGTGTTTGGTATCCTGTAAGTGTGAAGGCAGGTTTTTGACCATGGCGCCCAGGAAAAGGTCTACATACTGCGCTAGCCTCTCTGTGGGACCACCAATGCCTGACACTATCGGTCTACCTGGTGGGAATGGAGTGGACATGTGTATTTTGGGCAGGGTGTATAGCCAAGGGAAGGTAGGCTTATGCACTTTAAGGTAAAGATGTTCCTGGTCATCAATAAGACCCAATGAGTGCCAATCAGATAGGCTTTTGTTAATTTTGGTGACAAGTGTAGCTGTGGGATTGTAGGTAAGCTGTTCATAACAGGATGTGTCCTGTAATTGAGACAGGATTTCGTTGTGATAGTCAGTCCGATTCATGACCACCACGTTCCCGCCCTTATCAGCCTCTCGGATTATGATGTCTGTGTTAGATGTTAGGGATTTCAATGCCAATCGTTCTACCCTGCTAAGGTTGTCTTTGGTTCTGCGGTTTGTGCCAACCACCTTGTGTTCGTGTTTCTCCATGTCCGCCAGGACTAAGTTATGAAATGTGTCAACCGAATTGCCCCCTGGTAGTATAGGCGTCCATTTGGACTTGGTTTTAAGGCCGCTGCTAAGAGTGAGGTCTGTTTCTATGTCTAGTTCTTGGAGAAGCCTCTCCATGTTGATTGGTGTTTCGTCAGAGTCGGTGAGAGATAGGAGTAAATGTGTGTCTTGTATATCCCTGATACTTTGCGCACCCAATGAGTTGTCGGTGCAACATTCCCTGTTAATCGGTTCCCTTATCATCTGCCCATGATTGATCCCTACAGTTATTTTCTCAATATTTTTTCTTTATGTCTCAGTGTATGATTTAAAAAAAAAAAAAATTTTCTTTGTTATTGTTTTCTTCTCTGTTAACCAACTACAGTTTCTATCACGTACAAACACTTGAAACCCACAATGTCACTTATTACCTTGTGTCCCGCACCTTTTTGAATTGTCACTCCACCTTTTTACTATGCTTTTCCCGCGAACCTAATCATGTGGATCACTTCATGAGAGCGGCACTTTCACGATAGTCACCGATTTCATCATGCACTTTTGAACCAATGTTATTCAAGCATTATTCAGGGTGAATTCCCCTTCCCAATGTCCCCTTAGAATAACTTTATCATTTATATAGCCCACCTTCATTTGTTTCTTCCATTCCCTCATTTCAATTTTTGTATCCTCCCCAGCCCTGAAGAGTCACAAGAAATTCCCTTGTGACGAAACACGTGTCGGCTGGTTGCTTTGATTCTATAATTTTGTTTTCTCTTAATAAATACCACTGATCTCTATCCAGACATTAATAACTGTGATTTTACCTGAACGAGACTTTCATACTATTGGTATACCCCCACCACGTGTGCCCAGGATCGTGTTTATATGTCCAGTGTGGGTTCTTCGACCCGCACACTCACGGGGGTTATTGGGTTATTCCTCCGACCTGGCAGCACCGTACAATTTTGTGTAGCATTACTTACACAACGCGCACTAGTTTGAGCGCCAATCTTCCTGTTTATACTCAAAACCCTACCCCTAGACGTCAAACATGAACATTTATCATATGTCCCTCGGTGTACGTTTTGATGGATTCACTGGCCCAACATTTTTTAAGACTTCTATACTTGAATGGTCATACGCAACACACATCTGTGTGATTTAAATATTTTTATTTGCATGTGCATTGACTTCGGTGAAGACTGGCCCAGTACTTGGTCAAACAACCCCCACATTCCATAGATGCCCAGTGGAGGGCCTGACAGAGTCCTTTGGGGGTAACATGTCCAGAGGAAGAGGCAGAGTTCAGTCAGAGGGCTGATTGCAGTGTCATTGGGAACAACACAAATTATGGCAGTCCATATCGAGGTCCAAGGTGAGAGTCGCAGAGTGAATCTGGGGACAGTGGAAGCTGATGTTCCGGGGCATGATGCTAAGCACAGATCCAAGAAGAAACAGTCCATATGGCATAGATGAATGCTACCACTTTCTTCTTTGCAATAATGCAGATGCATCCACGTCTTCATCCTCTGATGTGTCATGTGCCTCCTGTGTGCGTGGTGGTAGATTGGCTGCAGCACTGTGAGGCACTGACACATCAGGGGGCTGAGATGTGGATGTTGAAGCAGCAGCAGCATTCATCTGTGCCAAACCTTGAGGCAGCACTGCTGTGATGAGCAGCTGCAGGGCATGGAAGATTCCAGCAACATCTCTGTGGTGTGCAGCCCTGGCAGCCGTTTGTGACGCTTGCATCTGCTCCATGTTCTCCATGATAATTCGCATGTGACACAACTCCTTGCTGACATCGCTGGAGCCACTGTGACTGGACAGTTGTTCTTGTCTCTGAGTCAGTACTCCAGCGATGTCAGCCATGGAATGCTGGAGAGCATGGATCGGACTGTGGGTGTCTGTGATGGTCTGTAGGTGGTCCCGAATGGGACTGAGAAACCCACGTACCCCATCCAATTTGGCCGCCAGTCTGTCAAACCCCACCCGCACCTGACCAGCCATCTCCTGCTGGACCTCTACCGCACAACGTTGAAATGCCAGAAGTGGGTCCTCAAGGTCCTGGGAGACAGCTGTGGTGGTAGGTGCTTGCTGCTGGGTGGTTTGTGCAGAGGGTGTAGTTTCCACGATGCTGCTGGATAGCCCTGCTTCTGGAGATGGGCTGCCAATGGAGTTGAGCAGCTCTTGGAGGGTGTCCTGGTCGATGGTTATGATGTCTTCATCTTCATCATTGAAGAGTGGGACAGGCTGCTGTACAGGAGGTGGTTTCTCCCTCTGCAATGTAAAGGGAAGATGCAGTTGGATGTGTGTTTCAAGTCTGACCATGCATTGGATAAGTTTACAAGCAGACTGCATGACAATATCCATTCAGAATGTTTAGGAGGAGATGCCTATTACATGCCGGATAGTGATTCATTGTAAAACATCACGGATGTGACGTTATAGTTGTACATTATCATCTCACAGTTTACAAGTATGCCAAATGTGAGTGACCAATTTCTACACACATGCAGCACCAGTTGTGTCCTCTGTTCAGTAGTGACAGTGATGCAGTTTGTACCACATTGTTGTCAATGTTGATTAGCTCAGATTTATGTGTCTGTGCACTGCATTGTGGGAGAGTCACCCCTACTCAGTACACCCTGATACTTTTTCAAGATTGCCCATTTTTGGAGGGGTGGATTGCATGGGGCCACACCTTGCTGTTGGCAATGCAACATGGTTGTTGTTGTGCCATGATTAGGGCTATCCCACTGTTGTTATCTGGGTTGATGTGATGTGCCACATGATATGGGCAGGGAGGTATGCTTGATTTGCCATGATACACACATTGTAGATACTTGTTCATTTTGTTCAGTCAAAGGGAGTGATGACATCTTAATGGATGCATGTTGATCTGCAGGTATGGTACAGCTTTGGCTTTACTGCCCCTTATCCCATTCACCCAGTGACCCTTCCACTTATGTGCATTTCCAATGGTGATATGTTGCAAGCTTGACGAAATATGGGTCTTGGTCACAGTTGGGACACTTGTGCATTGTTGGCCAGCAGATGTCTTTCTTACATCAGGGGTTGTATGAACACGAGGAAGTGACAGAGTGTGACCTGCTCCTTTAAAGATGAACTCCACACTCAAACACTTCAGTGACCGTGGTCTGCACCATGTTAACATGTTTATGGTACAGGCATGCATTTCATCATGCACTGTCACTTGCCTGGCAGCTTTGCTGGGTAGTGCACATGTGCATGGGTTTGGTGCGAGAATGTTTATGTGTGAGGAGGGACCCTTTCAGGCACATTGGCTATAATGGACTATTTGCTGTTTCTATGTGTGCTACACAATGCAGTACACATGTACATCCAAATAGCTTTGACTATTGTGATTTCTCTTGTGTGCATGTCATCGGTCATGTTTTTCCTTGCATGCATTGCTTACTGCCCTCCTGTTGGCTTAACCGTTGTGAGTATGGTGCAGCGTGACTTTCTATTGTTGTTGCAGGCTGAACAGACAGTAACAACACCCATTACCCTCAACGTTGACACCACGTGTAGTGTGTAAGTGGGCCTAGATTTCAGGGCTGTGGATTTCCAAAGGCTTATTAGTGGTGCTCAGGGCCTTTCACCCCCCCAACATCACATCATGTGCGATTGGCAGGGTGATGTGTGTTTGGGAATATGCCACGCAGATGGTCACATGGATGATACATGCTGCCCTGTTTCAGATTATTGGATGCCGGGGTTTGTGTGCGGATGATCTATTATCTTCATATTTGTTCACTGACACTGTTGACTTTCCCTAAATGCATGTTTGCATGCACATCAAGGTGTAATGGGCAACTCACACCAGGACTGATGTAAAATACTGTTTTTGGTATGGCACATGTGTACACTTGAGAGTAGAGGAGTGCATTTTGACCTAGGGGGTGATGGTGCCATTTAGCAATTTGACATTCTTTGGTGCTAATATGCTATTTTTGCTTGGTGTCATACGTGACTTGTCATACTTCTTTACAGGGACTTTTTACTTCTGTGAGTATGGTACACAGACAAGACATGTAGTAAAACATTATGGTGACACATTCCTGATATGCGTAGTTCATGCCCTGTACTGTTGAAGGCATGTCCCCCCTGCTTATGGTATGACATCACATTTTGACTCAACTGTGCTGAATGTGTGCATTGTGGGATATGCACCTTTTAGACAGAAGGCTGCATGATCACTATGTTATGACAATGCATGTGTTTATGGTATGCAGACTCACTACATGCTTTCTCACTTGGTGTACACAGGGCTGCATCTCATGAACAAGGAAAGGGGCACATTGCCTGGAGATGCGGCAGGTTGTCAAAATGGCCCCCTTGCCTCAACACCATGCACATACAATTTATCTGCACAAGGCTGCATCTCTATGATGACAATATGAGGATGCACTGTGAACGCGACTGATTATGTGCATAAGTGAGCATGCCACCACCAATGTCAGCACACATGCACCATTGTGCAAGGGTGTCTGAGTTGATTTGAAGATTGTACATGTGCATGAAGGGGGACCTTACTGCACATACACATTCTTGCACACAACTCAGACACACGTACACAATGGTGCATGTGTACTGACATTGGTGGTGGCATGCTCACTTATGCATATAATCAGTCGCGTTCACAGTGCATCCTCATATTGTCGTCATAGAGATGCAGCCCTGTGCAGACAAATTGTATATGCATGGTGTTGAGGCAAGGGGGGCATTTTGACACCCTGCCGCATCTCCAGGCAATGTGCCCCTTTGCTCTTTCATGTTGCCCTTATTTTGTGGTCTGATATTAATCTTTGGCTATATTTTGATTTACTTTTCTGTGTAGATTTCCAAGTCTGTGACCCCACCAATATGTGTCTTGCAATATATTTGTTGACTAGGGTGATATGTGTCTATACCCCCAGGGTCAAGAGTATCTGGGACAAGATCTGCTGTCATTTTGGGTGTGCACTGGGAGATATTTAATTGTGCATGAGTGACATTGGGCCCATCCACCCCGTCCCCCCAGTCCCTGGTTGTTACTCACCCTGTTGCTGATGTGGCTGGTCATGTTCAGCACTATCCTGTCCCTGGACTCCAACCACCGACTCCTCGCAGATGACTGCGGACACCTGTTCCTCCAACGCATCCAGCTCCTCCTGTGGCGCTGGATTCCCACCTCCGGTCTGCAGTGCTGCCTTGCGATTGGCCGACAGTTTCTCCTTGGTCTTGCGCTTAGCATAATGCCAGCGCTTCTTGCAGTCATTCACTGTCCTTCTCACCTCTCCGACAGCATTCACCTTGGCTGCAATGGACTGCCATATTGCATTTTTGGTCCCCAATGACACAGTGGAGCTGACAAAGAGCTGGTGTTGTTTCTCTGTCACCTCCGCAATCAGGAACTGGTTTTCCTGCTGGTTGAACCTGGTTTTCCTCTTCCTCTTCCCCTTGCCCTTCTCCTGGGTCTCTGGCTGGTCCTCCTAGCTGTTTGGGGGGTTGTTGTCTCCTGCAGTACTGGGTCCAGCTTCCTCCATGGTTCTTCATATTTTTTTAAACAAAATTCTGTTTGTGACACTTCGCGGGCGTTTTGTAGTCGCTTTTCCCACCTAACGTGAAAAAAAGTGGTGTCACGCTAATTTGCGTGCAGTTTCTGGCCACTGACTGGCCTGCTGCCACTTTTTTCATGTCAGCGGCAAGATTTTTATTGCCGTAACGCTGTTGTTAACGTCGACAATTTGCACCGAGATGAGAAACTATCGCCATGTAGCGACGACTTGTACATACGTCGCTAACATGGCGATAGTTTTCGGTGGTACGCACAATAAAAAAATTGCTGCTAACTAACGTTAGCGATAGTTATTGCCAGTCCTTGTACATATGCCCCATAGTGTTAAAAGATATATTCAATCTACTCGACTCTGGCTGCCACTCAGTGCACAAATAAACAGCTAGTACAGCCCCCAGAGCTTGCACAATTATGTCTTAAATTGCTTACACATTTGCATATTAAATATTGATTTTTTTTGCCAATACAAATGTGATATATTCCAGTCGACGCTGAGGGGAGCAAGGGGATGAGAAGGTACAACGACGGGACTGATCGTGTATGCGGTTGCTAGTCTGTGATGAAGGGAGTGGGACAGGTCCAGGGATGGGGTACCAGACAGGACTCCCCCAATGCTATCCCGTCCATGGGTGAGCGGTGTTGCTTCAAACAGCCAGTAGTGTGTAAGCCCGGGGGCACGGATGTACATCCTGGATGTGTTAGTGGAACTCATGAATATTGGAACCCATAGATACCGGTGGCAGGGTTAGCCTCTCTAGGGGCTCTCACATCCTTTTTGACCATCTGGGAGAATGATACCCTCAGCCTGGCAAGGGCAATACATATTTCTCTGTGTAAATCTAGACTCTCGCTAGCTGCAAATTGTTCTACAACTTTGTTCCACTGATTTGCAGGAGGACCTGAACTGGTCTTCTAGTTCATGGAGATAATGCATTTGGCCAATATTAGTAGGAGATCAGCAAATCTCATCTCTGTCTTGCCTGCTTTGCGGCGAGGTAGGAAATCCCAGTATACAGCTCTCAAATGTATTGTAATAGTGTTTCACCATTGTGTTCGCAATGTGTGTAGCTTGTAACATCCAGAACTGCTCCACCAGTGGCTACTCCCATACCATGTGGACAAAGCTTGCTCGATCCTTATGACACTGGGGGTAGCTCAATGAAATCTTAGGGATCATTTACCTAAGTATTTTGGGGGTCAAATAGGCTCAGTGCAAGGTACATTTTGGACATAGCTCAATACCATGATCCTTTCCTTCCCACTGAAAGGTTTTCCAAGGTTGAATTCCATTTATCCACTTAACTGTTCAGAAGTGGCTCCCCAATGCCCAGCATGGTACAATGTAACCAGGTGATTAGACTCTTTCCACGGCCCATCGTAAAAAGGCCTGAATATACTTATGGGTTGGTGATTCTGTGTCTGTGATTCACATAGTGAGTGTAGTCCTGCAGTCAGTGCCCCATGTTGCAAGAATTGATTCAGCGGGAGTCCAGACACCTCCATTAGGGATTCAGAAGACGTTAGGGACCCATTCTCCAACAGATCTCTTTTCGTGTCTAAACCTGTAGGACCCCAGCTCTTCAATTCTTTACTATTCCCAAGCTAGAAATGTTCATCTACACTGTTCAGTGAGATCTCAGGGTTGTAAAGCACCTTTTCCCAAGTTCTCTACAAAGCCAGCAGATGACAGTGTTGGGCCACTAAATTCCAACCACGGCAGGTGGCACTGAGTCTTGGCAGTGGAGATTAGCATTCTCTACAACAAGAATCCATCATCTGCACAAAACTCATCACTGAGTTCTTGTAAATTACAGACATTTAGCAATCCATTGGGTTTGAGATGCAACATAGTACAACTCAAAGTTTTGGACTCCCAAGACCCCAAGTCCAATCTGGAACTTCAGCTTCCCCAGGGGAATCCTCTGTCTTCTCCGAATGTTCCAAATAAGGTCATTTACACGAGTGCTGAAGTCCTTAAAGACCCTTCTAAGGATAACGAGTGGCATATTGGTGAAGCGATTAAGCAGCGTGGGAGCATCATCATCTTGGTTAAGGCTATCTCCCTGCAACAGTTACTGCTCTACCAATGGCTATTTGGGACCTCAAGGCACTTATAGCATGCCCTATATTGCCATCTAGGTGATCCGCATCTGAGCTTGCCTCCGGGCCCAGTGGGTAAAAGAAGGATTTAGCCCAGTTTACACACAGCCCAGAGAGTCACTCAAGTTTGTTCAGAGAATTTGCACCAGGATACCCTCGTGGGTGCACTTTACAAAAACACATAACAACATAAGGTAAAAAATCAGTCTCAGTATCATGGATGTGCAGTAGGAGATCATCCGCATAAAGCAAAGTAATGAGCAGACCCCATGATCAGAACCCCCCACCACACTCCATCAAGACTCAGCTTGGTTGCAAAGGGTTCTATTGCCAAGACAAACAAGAGGGGGGGAAATCAGGCAACCATGCCTTGTCACAGGTCTACAGTGCTTTTATGCCAATATCACTTCCTCTCTGCTTACCTTAGCCAACGGGGAAGCATGCAGCACTGAAGTCCATATACAAAAAACTTACCCCAGACAAACCTTCTTGAATGCTCATTGAAAGAATTGCCAGCTCAAAAAGTCAAAGGCCTTTTCCATATCAATTGTTAGCACCGAAGCATCTGGTGTTTTGGGATATACTATTCCCTGGAATAAATCTATGTTGGTCTTCGTATCTGAGTGTTGGCATTTGTGGCTGCAACCTATGGGCCCAAAATTTCCTCTGAATTTTATAATCCACATTTAAAATTGAGAGATATGAGGAGATCTCCACTGCATCCCTGGCTGCTTTAATGAGGGATATTATTAGAACTTCACCCCCATCCTAACTCAAACACTGCACTATACAGGGCAACCCTAAAAAAAGAAGAGGGCCCCTGAAGACCAAATATGCAAGCAGGAGCAGGGGAAAGACGACATAAGACAAAATAAAGTAAGCTGTCTGCTTGATAGAAAAAAGGGGTATAACTCCTATGCACAAAGAGGTGCTGAAGAGTCTCCACTGAGCTTTGTGATTTAAAGAATACTCATAACCCTGTATTAATTATTTGTCTAGAAAAGCATCCATTTTATTCGAAGAAATGTACAAATTCGTCAACATAATAACAATATATGACTGAACAACTGTGCATAGTATACATACAAATCAAAAGAACAATAATTTAACACTTCAGAATCTCAGTGTTTATTACAATATACACTGTCCCTGGAGCCTCCTACCCACTCATACACACACCTTCAATTATACTCACATCTCTCTTTCATATTTCAAATATCATACTACATGCAAACAAGACAAGTTAAAGCCAAGACACTTTTAGAAACCCAAGACCAACAACAGAGGATATCAATTATCAAACCGTACTCTATATATGTAAAGAATACTCATCCAGTGTACAGTTAGAATGCATGCACAGGTAGAACACTACCTACAACGAATGACACAAAATCAAGTATATAATATTGTCCGTAAGTGAAGGATTTTGCATACAACAAATGCTATATTCAGCTGGTCAAATTAATTTTAGTGATAATCTACCTAGGTCTTTAGGTCCACTTCTTGATCAGCACTGATGCACGTTTCAATGCCCCCAGGCCAGCACTCCCTAAATACCCAAGAACTGAGTCACGAAAATTAGAAATCTTGGTGACAATTGATCTTGGGGAGGATCTCAGTGGTGGTGGTTTCTCAGGGACCCATTTGATCTATCGGGACTGTAAAACAGGCAGATAACCCTTGAGGGCCCACTGTTTTCACCAACTATGTTTTGATACGTCGAATGGGATTGCAACTCTCTGCTCCCCCTCGGGTACTCCTATGATCTGCAGATTGTTATGATGCACTCTACTTCTTCAACCTCAGCTTTCCCTTTCAGGATCCAAACTTTGGCTGCCAACTCTAGCATCTGTTTCTGCAGACCTGTAACACAGGATTGACGCTCTTGGATTGTAGTTTCTGTTTGTCAGACCCTGTCATACAGTTTGCACAGGTTTTCGCATAAGAGTCTGAGATATGTCGCCACAGCATCCACTTCCCCTCCAGCTTACTTCTGGTCTCCAGTATTTTATCTAACTTGTCCTCACTAGACACTGACATAGTGCCACTTCGGCACTCAATCAATGCCAATATACCAAAAGAGGAGATTTTCTTACTAGACCTTGCTTTGCCAATAGAGCAGGATGCTTGCGAGTGGGGGACACCTCTTCAAAATTGGTCAAAAGGCCTTCCAGGGCACATCCCTCTACACCTGTTTCTTTTGCAGCAGAATGTCAGATGCCCTTAGAGAGCAGAGAGAGCCAACCCACCTCTAGCAGCATCTGACCCTAAACCCCGTCAGGTGCTGGTGCCTATGATCAATTAGTCTTGGGAGCAGAGTGGGGGCACAAGCATCTAGCATTAACTACATGTTAAAGTAGGAGGTATCCTACAGTAGCATATTTCTGACTTTTTTCCAACAAGTTTTGTGAATTAATTTCTGTTTTTTCTCTTCTATGCACTTGCCAGCGTCTCTTAGCAATTGCTGCAAAACCTCATAATCTTGAAAACGCTTGTCAAATTGACTGGACTTGCTTCAATAACTTATGTTTGGGGAACTGGATTATTCGGTGCCTTGTAACATGGTGTGACAGACTCACAAAACATTCAATAAGTTGAAAAAACATGTATTTGATTACACTGGAGTTGACACTGATTGTGCTGGTAATTGATCTCTAGCACAAACATTATACAGCAGGACTGTCTAAGGACAATTGCGAAAGCATACTGTGAAGGTTCTATCACCTGGAAAACTAATATTCGATGGAGCAAATGTACTTTTTATCATGCAGCACAGCAATCATGGCTGGTGTGCCGCGTTGTGTGAAAGGGAGAGAACAGGACAGTGCCACATCTACGAGATCCTGATGTACCTCATCTGCAGGTCGGTGTTGGCGTCATAGAGTCATGGCTGGACACACAACAGGCCTTGGTGCTTGCAAGGGCTCCAGTAACCCGGGTATTGGTGCAGGGAGGCTCCGGGAAGGCTCAGCATCTTTAGACGTGGTGAAGCGATGGGGCTGACCTTCTGGACTCTTGATGACATCCTCCTGGCCAGTTGCTCCCTCAGTGGACCCAATGGTCAGCAAAATGGTGAAGAAGCAGTCAGTGCCTGGAGATGCAGGGAGATGGCTCCTCCACCTCAAGGGAGATGCTGCTTGGTTGGAAAAGTACGGGACAGTCCTCCAAGGGTTTGGGGAGGTGTTCAATGGCAGGACAAGTCGTTTCTTGCAATTGTCGGGAGAGCAGCAGCCAGGCAGGGTTTGGCGCCAATTTCAGTTCTGGTCCACAGTTCTTGCATTGTTGGCTCTTGTTTGTCCTTGTTCTCTTCCCAAGTAGACAAATCTGAGTTCCAGGTGTCAAGGGGCCATCTAAATACTGAATTTTAGGGGTGTTAAGGGGAGTGTAAGGTAGTAGCTAAAGGGCTACTTACCCATGGGGTGACTACATCTCCTATATGGACACTTCCTGTGGAAAGTGGGCATGAACCTGACCCAGAGTTCCTAGTTTCACCAAAAACAAGTTGGTGAAACCCTTCTTCGAGTGTCCATTTCTAGTGGTGTTCCTAGCTTGATAGTGCAACACGCCTACCGAGTAGCTAATTGTCCCTCCTGCCAAATAGGCCCCAGGGCAGAGGATAGCATTCTCCAGGTTTGGAAGAAGTCAGGATCACATATCAAAGGCAGCAGAGGCTTTGAAGCCTCTGGCCTTGGTATGCTAATTCACTAGCCATCCGCTGGAGGGGGTGTGATCACCTTCTTCTGGAGCAGACATTGTTCCTGACCTCTGAGAGCATTGGCTCTTCCAAGCAGGGGGATCAGCAACTCATCTGTGGTGGCAGGCTGGAAGAGTTGAGTCAGCCAGCACACTAAATGACTAGTAGGTTTCAAGGGGTACCTCCAAGGTGCCCTCTGCATACATGTTATAATAATTCCAACACTGGCATTAGTGTGGATTTATTAAGACAAGGTGTTTGATACCAAACACCATTATTTTCAGTGAAGCCATTATGTAGCTGGGTAACTCGTAATGACCAGTGCCCATTACATATGTTTAAGATGGCTTCCTGATCACTTGCAATGTCATGGCAATGGAACCAGACACTACACGGGCATATCTGCTCATATATGTCCTCACATATAATATAATGCACCCTGCCTTAGGGCTCTATGGCCTGATGTAGGGGTGACTTACATATAGTATATGCAGTGTGCACACAGGGACTATGCAATTTCGTGTTTTCAAAATGGTTTGTACCATTTCATGCATCCTGCAATGGCAGGCTTCATGCAGTTTTTGTGTGGGTCCCCTTGGGTGGCACAATACATGCTGATTCCATAGGGACCATCTTTAGTACCCATGCCCTCGGTACCAGAGGTACCATTTACTAGGGACATACAGGGGTGCTAAAGTCCTAGCCAATTGGCTTACAATTAGACATTTACCTATTTTAAGGGAATGAGAACTGGCACTGGGGGCCTGGTTAGCAGGGACCCAGTGTTCTTTCAGTCAAAAAGCATCAGTTCTAGGGCAAAAGGTGGGGGTGACCATATCAAAAAGGAGCACTCTCTTACAATAGGGCTTTGCATTGTCTAAACTATGGTTCTCCAAAGTCGGTCCTGGAGGTCAGGATCCATGGCAGATTTTTAAGATAACTAAATTTATTTAAATGGGGATATGCTAGAAATCAGGCATGGATTCGGTCCTCCAAGACCGCCTTTGGAGAACCCTGGTCTAAACCATGGGAAGTTGCAAGATTCCATGCACGACCCATGGGACACTCCTTTGATGCAAAGGAGCACATAGTGCTACTTTACATTACTTTTAGAAATGGTTCAATAGCAAAACATGTTTTGTGCTGGAAAGTACATCCCAAATCAACACCTTTCCCAAAATTGTGTCTCTTTTGGTAGCTTTGTACCATCACAAAGTGTTGCTAAATCTGGCCTATTATATGTAACTCCATTGTCTCCATCTAAGAACCTGTATAGTAGTCTACATTCATCAGTCAAACACAGCATATCTCTTACTCCACGCCTGCTCTTGGTCTCATTAAAAAATCATCTTGATGGTCTGTAAGTCCAATCTTACAACTGAACGTCCTAATTGAAATCATCAATAGAGAGATGAAATCTGATGTGTGCATGCTCATAAATATCAACAGTCTTGAATGCTGCATGAAAACAGACCAGATTCAACAATGACCAGTTTCAATTATGACCAAAAGCCTCACTACAACTACTGGGTCACGCTGCATTTGAGAAATATAAAAATTGGCTGTGTAGGAAGAGACCATGACAATTTGTCTTGCAGGTGCATCGGGCTATTTTTCTGAGGCATTTGAAGACTAAACAAGTTAATTTGATGGTGAGTGTCCATAGCCGATTAAGGGAAGCTAGCTATTTTCAGATGATTGGCAATTTGTTAATTTTTGGGATCAGCCTAGTTGCTAGATTTTGTTTAAATTTGAGGCATCCAATCTGACACTTGGAAATGCCTCCCAGTCAAACACTGGCACCACTGACTTTGGATATTACAGGAGAGTTGAATATTTTCATTCACATAGCACATAGTTTGTTTTAGTTCTTAGTATCAAAAAACCAAGGCAATCTACTGACTGTAGGTTGACTTTAGAATTTTAGCTGGTGTTTGGCAGTACTATTAGAATTTATGCTGTGTTTAAAAAAAGTAGTTGAAGATTGAAGAATTCAGGAGATTTTAATTGAGGCCAGAATTTTGTGAAGCATGAGAAGCAATTTCCTTTTGCCCCATTTTGTATAAATCCACTCAGTTCATCATTTAATAACTAGTACTTTCTTAGGTCTGACTTGACAGCGCAGCAGAGACCTTATGTGATCAACTGAAAAAGAGCTTTCAGAAGCACTGCAGAGAGAGGGGGTTTAGCTGTACTCACCAGTTGATATCCTTCTGTCCAGCACTTGATTGGGCAGGTTTTGTGAGCTTTCACTGAAGAGCTTGTGCTGCACTTTGTGCCTTGTGAGCAAGTGTATGCTCAATACAGCAGGATTGAGTAAGTTATGGGTACAAGTCAACTAGCAAGGCTATAGACCTGGTCTGTTTATTAAGGAAACTTTATGATAAAGGCAGTGGGCCTAACATATTTATTGTGAAAAGTATGTGCTAAAGCCAATAGGAATTTATAGGTGCATTGTTATTACACTGTGCCTGTAGAGAGGCATTTTCTTACAAATAATCACACAGAACACCATAGAAGGCAAGGGTTTTGGTTACCCTCTGTGACAAACCTGGGGAGAGGATGTGGCCTAACGGCTAGAGTGGTCAACCATGGAGCTGGGGAACCGGGTTTGAGTCTCGGCAGAGAAGCTCAACATCCTGTGATTCTGGGCACATCACTTAATCTCCCTGTGCCTAACAAAAATGAATGTGTCCGTCTATAACACAACTAGTGCTCATGTAAAGCGCTCTGATACCTTTGGGTCTAGTTTGCGCTATATAAAACTAAAAAAAATTTTTTTTAAACCCCGGGCTTACAATATTTTCACTCTGATAGTCCTTATTAGGCCCCTTTTATGAGGGATTGTATTTTGTTTTGTCAACTGTAATCCTGTAGAAACATGTATGGTCTATAGAGTAGACCTGAATTGGTTATGGTAACAAGCTAATGATAAAAATTATAGCCCTGAAGGGTATACTGGAAACTGTGTATCTTATACCATAGGCCTGGTATGTTTATTATGAAACGGTATGGCAAAGGGAAGAGGCTTGGATTATTTATTGTGAAATGTGTTAGTGAAAGCTAATAGACCTTTAAGGTTTGATAATTATTACACTGTGTTAAAAGCAGTAGACAGGTATTCTGTTAGATGAAATATCACAGATTACCGTAGTAGTTCCATTTGTTTGGTGTTGGTCACCAGTTCTGACAAACCCTGGGAGTATATTGTCTCTATGATAATGCTTGTACACCCATTAGAAGGGTTTGTATATTGTTTACCAACTGTCATTTTGTATATATGTAACATTTTATGACGGTATATCTGTTTCCTTATGTGAAAGCTTATGCTCCATACATTAGGCCTGAGTTGGTTATGGTGAAAAACAATTAATAAAGGCTATTGGCTTGATTGGCACATTAGAAATATAATGCCAGATGCTATAGTTCCGATCTATTTAGTATGAAAAGCTACAACACAAATAGCAGGCATGACCTATTTCTTGTGAAAAGCCTTTGGTGGATGGGTTACTTCTGGAGTTTGGTGAATGGATAGCCCAGTCACCCTCTAATAAGAGCCATAGGTATGAATCCACTTGTAATAACGTGAACAGGATATTCGTCAAGTTTTTGACGGAGTAACCCGTCCGTCAAACTCAAAATCAAAATCAAATCCCCTGTTAAAGACAATAGGTGTTTAAGCATGGATTGCTATTACACTGTGTTAACGCCAATAGACAGGTATTTTGTTACATGGAATCTCTCATATTACCTTAGTGGGCAAGGGCTTTGGTGTTGATTACTGCCTTTGACAAACCATGAGGATGGAAGACTGCACTCTGAGAAACATTGTAAGACACTCTTAGTGGGCCAAAGACAGGTTTAACTGTCTTCTAGGCTCTTGTAATAAAAACAATATTTAAAAACTATATACATGCATGTATATAAATACGAACATATGCATACATAGAGGGGCTTTTGGTCAGATTTCTTTTGTCATTGGTCTATTCAAGTGTAATTCACACTCTGCTTCTGTCTATGACAGCATATAAAATAGCATGGAGCAATAGGACAGCCCATTTCAGCCATTGCCTTCATTGTCTTGTTAGTGATGGCATTTTGCTTATCACATGTGCACATCCACCTAAAAAAGAGTGAGCTTCAGTGCTAGAGCTGCTCTTCTAAACTAGGTGGCCATCTTTGAATGGTATTGTCCATAGTATATCATTGTTTTACCATTCCAAGATGACCAACATGCTTTTTTTAAAAGTGGTCCCCATGTTGGAATTTTAAAACAATGATGCACTATGGACAATATCATTGCAAGACAGTCGGCCTCTGCTATGCTTAATTTGTTTTTGTGTTGGAAGCATAAGCCTGCTATATTTAAGCAGCAGCATGTTTTCATTTTTCTTCTTTTGACTTATCTGGCATATTCTGGTTCAGTTTGTGTGTGTGTGTTATTGTGGATCGTTAAGGGTGCTAATGCAAAAATGAGTCAGTAGATGGACAGATACACAAGTGCAAATTGAGTAATGCAATACCTGTATATTGACTAACTGGGTGCCTTAACTCACTAATAGTAAAGCAAGTCAGGTCCAAAAGTAAATTTTTAATCAAAGGATTCAGAAGTGTTTGCTTTTATTTTGCCCCTTGATATTTTGTCCACAATATTAGTGTGCACAATATTCTTGTACACAACTTTATTCAGAAAAATACCATAAAAGTTACATTTAAAGCATACAATTTCCAAATCAGAACACACTCAGCTTATAAATGCAAAAACAATTCATCCAATACTAATAGCACAAGCATAATGTTAAAGTCAGCTCATTTCACATACCAAGTAGGGGTGGGCAGAACAGGCTGAGTTGTACCCTGCAGAATTCCACAGAGTTACATAAAAACTCAGAGAGATTCTGCGGAGTTCCGCCCATCCCTAAAAATATATAAATACCTGCCTGCGAGCATCCGTCGAGATGACTGGCGGCACTATTAAGTGTGTATTTAACTAACAAATGTTTTGTGTGCGTAGGGTTTGAAACAGATATATTTTGCCTGGTGCTTTTAAGGCAAAAAGGTGAGCATGCTGGCTGCAGTTTAATGGTGTCAACGCTGTCTCAAGTTCATTTCACAGCCGCACTTTGCAACTGACTTTTATCGCATGCACAGTGTGGGCACGCCCGTCTGAGGGGTACCCAGCACTGCATAGAAACACCACAAGTGTACACGGTGTCTTCTTCCCTTAGTCTCCTCTTCAGATAATCTTTTTTGGCCTGTTCTCTGCTAAGTGTCTGCACACACAAACATGTAACAATTTGCGAGACCGCCTGTCTTACGCAACGCAGGTGCTATCCCATTCAAGTGATGTGAGGTGTCTGTGTGGAACCTGCAGCAGCCTGGATTTGAAGGCCAATAAATACAGTAAATGTTTTGTAGTGGGCACGGCCTGGGCAGGATGAGGGAGGCACTTCTGGCTGTGGGATGCTCTAACCCATTCACACAATGCCATGATGAAAGCTCTGCATGACTGCAGGTCGGCAACATTCCAAAGTCTTAATAAGGAGCGATTCTGGATGCTGTGAAGTTGGCAGGTATGACGAGAAATATACAGTAGGAATTTAGGGCCTCATTTATGCAAAGTGGCGCATCGCTGCGTGAAAACAGTGATGCGTCACTTTTCATTGCGCCCTCCTTGCGACATGCTGGATGCGTCATATTTACAGTATGACGCATCATGTCGCAAGGAGTTACAGATACGTCAGTATTTCTGACGTATCTGTAGGCGCAAAAATGACGCATTGATGGAGCGTGTCACAAAAGTGACACAACTCCAGCAATCGGTCATTTCAAATAGGCAAGTCCCATTTCAAATGTGCCTGTGTCAGTCTTACGCCTGCTGTGAGGCAGGCGTAAGATATTGACGCATTTGCGCCCTAGAAGTGGCGCAGTGAAATCTCATAGATTTCACGGCGTCACTTCTATGAGTCCTACTTGCGTCGGAACGCCCACCTTGCATATATTATACCTGGCGCAGGTATAATGTGGCGCAGGGGTTTACAAAGTGACGCATCTACCTAGATGCGGCACTTTGTAAATATGACGCAACATGGTGCATTTTTTACGCCGCTGGTGCGTCACAAAAAGTGACGCACCGTCGGCGTAAAAGTGACGCAAGGGCTCATAAATAAGCCCCTTAGTATATAGTAGCAGTGGAGAAAATAGTTTCTGTCACTTTTTTTCACAATTTTATATCTGCTGCCATGCTGGTCCAGCTGTCCTTTGCCCCATGGTTTAGACTTACAGGTGAGAGTGATACAGAGGACACTCTACTCTGTAGCCATATTGCCCAGCGCTCCATCACCCCATCACTTTAGACTCAGAGGCAGGGGGTGGCATGCTGTTCTGCTGCCATGCTGCCCAGCTCTCCTTCACCTCACGGCTTTAGACTCTAGGGTGAAGTGACACAGAGAACAATCTTCTTTGCTGCCAAGCTAACCAGCTCTCCTTCATCCCATGGCTTTAGACGTGGAGGTGGTACCAAGGCCATACTGCCCAGCTCTCCTTCATAGTTTGTTGTACTGTATTTAGACTACTTATTAAGTTTTGGCCTCTGCTGGCCTTGTCACACAAGATACTCTGTTGACCATTGAAAGAAGTGTCCCGAAAAGGGCCACCCGGGTCACTCACGACCACCTCCTCTGCCTTCCTACAAATGAAGAGTCTGTCAGACAGTAGAGAATACAAACCAGATATTTATTGGGATTACACTGCAGTGGAGCCCAGTCTGACCAGCCTCTTGGGATGACTGTCGAGGGACTGAAGCCCGTAAGCATACAATTACATTATGTACGTTTGCAAAGTCCACAAAGGCACGCCTACTATGGAAAAACACTAGCAGGTGTCATAATACAATGGGGGTACAGAGCATAAGTTTCGATTCTGCAGCTGTGCACCGGCTATCTACTGCCCAAGGTCATCTGGCCTATCCTTCCTACCGGACGGGTGGGAGAAAGACTCCATCTAACAAGAAAGGTATGTACTAACGAGAATATTAATAATAGAAAAAGCTCAACCTTGGGAAACAAAACTTACCAAGGACAATTTCTCGAAAATAACTAAGCAGCAGTTTCGAGTATCATACAAAATGGCGTCCAGATTGTAAGATGGTGTCGCGAATGCTAAAATATATGGGCAGAAGGGCTTTCCAATATTAACATCATTTGCCAGAGTACCACTAGATGTTACACTTAGGTCAGTGGCTGGGATATTTACAGGAGTCCAAGTTTGTTCATGAGGAGTGGTTGGTGGATTTAAAGAGAGCCACCGCACAGCATCTATTCTCTCCTCCAGAAGCCTGATCTCAGATGTAATAGCCCCATTACGGTGGTCAAATAACATCCACCAGTCACCAGTATGAGTATTAAAAGATAAACTTCTAGCTAATAGTACACTGAAATATGCGAACCATACAGTACCAGCCACTTACCTCCTGCGATGGTCCTTGGTAAAAGCCGCCGCCAGCACCCACAGGCAAGGAAACATTCTTTCCAAAACCACTCCAAGAGCACTCTTTCTTTGTTGGGAGGAGAGCCTTAGAAGTTCATTAGGAATCCACTAGCTAGCTCTGTCACCTTCTGTATTGCAAAATTACCCAGCTGACACAAAACCTCTCTGTTGCATGCCCAGACTCACTCGACTCCCCAAGGGAGTCGGACACAGTGGCAGTGATGGACCACAGAGGCTGCAGGGGCTGCAAGTGTTTTCAACCCCTGCAGTGGGCCAGGTCAGGGGGGAGAACTCTTGCGAGGAAATCAAATGGCAGCGGTAGACCCCTCCAGCATCCCGCACCATGCAATGTATTTCAGCATTTCAGAGTACAGTAAGCGGATGGGATGTATATGACTGTGTGGGTCAATTAGTAATAGATACATGAGTGTGAGTGAATGGATGTATATAGGTGTATGGATATATGTATGCTCAGATGGATGAAGGGGGGGCATACATGGATTGAAGAATGGACAAAGAGATCGCGTTGATGGAAGTATGATTATCTGTTAGTAGGTAAGTGTGACAGCTGGGGTGAGCCTAGTTATCAGGAAAGTCCATCCAGAAAAGAGCCATCAGCTAACCCATGTAACAGGAGGGAGCTGCCTGGTCTTGGAACAGGTGCAGAGTCAGAAGCGTTCCCCCTTTGCCAATTTTCATACAGTGTACTGTGTTGCAGGTCAACAGACATGTCAAAAACAGAGTGGCTTGCAGATAGACAAATTCCAAGACTCTTGCCCTTGTTGACTCAGAGTATGAAGACGGGATGCTATACCGGCCAGCGAAAAGATGTTTCATGTCAGCATGTTACACCAACACCCTCTTGATGGTCTCTGGGAGAACACACTGCTTGGTCATATAAAAGGGGGTGGGGGTGAAGCAGGGAAAGGCAAGAGAACAACACCTTAGTAGACACTCATATTGAGAAGGTGAGGAAATCAAATGAGACCAGTTCATGGGAACTACAGATCTAGGCCTACCCTTCAGAAAAACACTCTCAATCACTTGCCTTCTCCTCCTTAAAAGAAGGGTATGGTACGAAGCAAATAAAACTAGACAGGAACATGCCTGTTGTATGGGAGTGAGATTGTGGAAGAGTATCGTATGCCTACTTCTCTTTGACCAAAGGTAGAGCAACAGAATGTTCTAGAGTGGACCACTGAGAAGAAAGGGATTAGTAGGGAAATTTTGTTTTAGACAATGTGGCTGCACCTAAAACCCTAAGATAAAGTTTGAAATAACATTAACACATCAACCCAGAATGACTAAACAGACACATTGAAAGCCAGAGTACTAGGAGAGATACCAAGAACACTGCGCTATCTAACCAGTATTATTATTATTATTATTATTCAGCTTATAGAACGCCTGGTTACTCCAACGGAGTGTCCCCGCGCTAGAACACCATCAAAACCACGGCAACTGGCCTGGGCCTCCCTCCCTCCCTCTAGCCTATGGCCCAAGAAGAACAAGTAAAAGGCCTACTTTCGGCCTCCCGGGGGGTGCTGGAAAAGCCAAGTTTTTAGTTTTTAGTTTTTTCCCGGAACAAAAACAGTATGGCCTAACACAGAGAAATAAGGATGTATGATGGAGCAACAAATGCCTTTATCATGCATGCCATAACAACGCAGTCTGAACATCTTAACCACGCATGTCACTACCATGCACATACATAAGAATACATTGAATGTACCATTGCAACACATACCATTACCAAGCATACTGCCACAACAAATACATTGATTTATGTGAAAATAAAGATTTTAAATTGAAAATGTACTTTCAAAAACATTTTCTTTACAAAAAAATGTTTTAAAAAAGCACCTAGTACTAGTACACAAAACATATTCCACATGTAATTGTTTTTAACAAATCAAGTTGCACTTCACCAAATTCCTACAGAAATAAATTTCAAGTATCCAGTCCTTCCTTTGTTTTAGCCATATGTATGCCACTTCTCCAAAAATAAAACGGCTGACAGTGTATGTGTGGAAGGCGAATAAACAACATAATGCACCAAACAAAATAAATAAACATTCTGTCACACACTAAATCACTTTAAAAAATGCAGCTTAAAACATATTTTTGTTTGAAATATAGAATACCACTCAAAAATCATATAAATTCAGCTGTCCACTATTTTGAGTTCAGTGGTTCACTGACATTCCTTGTGGCCACACGCATGATCGAGAGCAGCAGAGCAACAACAGTTTACAGAAGAGACACTGCCATCTATCAGTACAAGTAACTATGAAGTTGACACAAATAAACTACAGAATAAACAATGTAATTCCCCTTTAACATATATTTATATTTATTTCCCCAAATTCACAGAATTTTTCCAGATTATTACCACAGCGTTTCCCATCGACATTAACTGGAATTCTATAAATGTATGGCAGTAGATACAACTATTGTACAGTATTGTAATACAGATTTTAGCAGGACAAACAAAAATAATTTTAGTCATGTTTTTAAAATATGACTTACCTCAGAACAGGCGCTCCACAGTGGTTTCTGTAAAATAAAGTCAAATACATCAACTGGGGGGCGTAACTCAAGGCAGATGCTGGACAGTGACAGAGGGCAAAACTACTATTCTAACTCCACCTGGGGCATCCTTCAGGGCAGGTGTTGGATGGTGAGAGGGAGCAAAATTACTATTCTAACTCTGCCTGGGGCATCCCTCAGGGCAGGTGCTGGACAGTGACGGGGCAAAATTACTATTCTAACTCCATCAGGGGCATCCCTCAGGGCAGATGCTGAACAGTGACAGGGGGCAACATTTATATTCTAACTCCACCAGGGGCATCCCTCAAGGCATGTGCTGGACAGGCGACAGGGAGCAAAATTACTATTCTACTTCTGTCAGGGACATCCCTCAGGGCAGGTGCTGGACAGTGACAGGGGGCAAAATTACTATTCTAACTCTGCAGGGTGCATCCTCAGGGCAGGTGCCGGACAGTGACTGGGTCAGAATTACTATTCTAACTCCACTGGGGGCATCCCTCAGGACAGGTGCTGGACAGTGACAGGGAGGGTGAATAAAATGCTAATATTTAAGACACTAGAAATTCATCAAAATACAGCACAATTTCTTCACACAAAAAGACAGTTTTAGAAGTAAGTAAATTACAAAAACATAGCAAACACAATTAATCCCAGCAATCACAAAATGTAAAAAATAAATTATATATTTCCTTTTTCCTCCTTAAACAGACAACAGCATAATAGAATTTTACAACATCCAGAAGAACCACTTTCAAGGCCAAAAATTAAACTTCCGAATCTTACCCGCACAAATCTACAACAGACCAAACTTCAGGTACACAGACCTGACATTACGTTACTTGTAAATTTGGCAAAAACATTTTTTTAGTTGAAACAGGTAACAAACATTAAAACCTCTCATTTGAACAGGGCATCATAATTGTTTGCTTCCTCCACAGGAAGCCAAAATTAGCAAAACATTTCTTTTAACTAAGCAGGCAAAATAACATAGGGCAACGATTAAAACAGCACAGTAAACACACAATTTTATACTTTTTTCTATTTCTTTTTCTTAACAGAGCCAACAATAATGGCATCAGCTCGGCAAGCAATTCCAGAAGAGGCAATAGGCTTCTGAAGTGTGGTGGCTACCTTTATTGTAAGGATAGGTTAACTGAACCCAAGAGTCATTGGAGGTGTGTGAAGTATTTTTTTTTATCCCATTGCACAAGTAGAGTGGCTGCTCTGGGTGACACTGTTGAAAGTACCTCAGAGCATAACCACTCTGCCTCTGCATTGGAGATTGAAGTAAAAGAAAATATACATCAGATAAAATTACTTGCAGCCACCTCCAATGAGCCCTG
This sequence comes from Calotriton arnoldi, assembly GCA_963921515.1. Taxonomy (NCBI): domain Eukaryota; kingdom Metazoa; phylum Chordata; class Amphibia; order Caudata; family Salamandridae; genus Calotriton; species Calotriton arnoldi. Next base: position 201,227 of record CAWUFW010018414.1, read on the forward strand.
TGGCTCAGTTTTGAGGGAGGAATCCCAGAACATTCCCCTGCATGTAGCCAGTAGTATGCCCACAATACCTAATCTTAGGAAGAAGATGTAAAGGGAAAAACAGACAAGTAATCCCCAACGAGTAACCCCACAAACCAATTCAGACATTAACATGCCCCTGAACTCACCATTTCTTTCACTAATGAACCTTTCCTTCTGCAGGACAATGAAAACCCTCAGAAAAGAATACTAATATTTAACACAGCCCGTAACCTGGTAACTGTTGAGAATAGTGGCGTTTGGATGATGGATGGTACATTTAATTCCACACTTCATCCATTCACCCAAATATACACTATTCATGCTAACACAAATAACACAATAGTCCCGCCAGTGTACAGTTTACTCCCTCACAAGCAATCGTCAATGTACACTGAATTTTTAACAGTAATTAAAACCAAAACATTGAATAAAAGCCCTAAATTTGCCCTACCACCAAATTCAAGGATGTTTTTTCATTTTTCGGAGGCATATTGGTGTAAAAGTAAAAAAAACATTCTTACTTGAGGATTACATTTCAAACAGAGAATTGCAATTTGAATTAAAAAAACTAACAGCGTTATGCTTAGTATCTCCTGAGTGTGTGGACGTGTTCTACAGTTCATTTACTGAATCTGACTACTTTAAGCAAAACGAGGACAAATTGGCCCCACTACTAAATTATTTTGAGGACACATGGATTGGCCATCTTAGCAGGTCGGGTCACAGGAGGAAGCCAAAGTTACCCATTGACTGGTGGAAGTGTTATGTGACCTGCTTAGATGAAGGTGCAAAGACTAACAATGCCATTGAGAGATTGGATAACTCCTTCAAAAAATCTATTGGCAGAACTCACCCAATCCTTTATCATTTCTTGGAAATTTTGAATAAGGAGCAAAGTTTCAAAGAAATGAGAATTGTGCAGTCTTTAACAAGTAGTCTGATCCCCCAGGTTTCCCAAAATAGTAAAGAAATGTCAGAAAGTCTATTGGCTAAAATCAATGATTTTTCATTGATGGGTGCTTTAGACTACCTGGAAAACATTGCCTGCATCCTACACTTCTAACACACTCTAACAACCTCTAACATGTCTTGCCTGTTTAAGCAACACTCAAATTAAACTGGAACTTTTATTTTTTATTTTTTTAAATTAAAGACATTTTTGGGTTCCTACCTGTAAATACCTTCTTTCTTCTATTCTTGATGACTTTTTCAAACTGCCTCCTACCAAGAGTCTTCTGTTCTCCATTAATCCAAACAGGGTATCCAACATCCAAGGAAAAACCCAAATACTGAAAAATTTCTATTTTGAAAAATTCCATTCTTTGCCAGTAAGAAACAATCCAAAATGTAAAAAAGTGGAAGCCAAACTCCTGTTCCAAAATCCCTTTGAAAAAACAAAGTTTTCACTGTCCTTGTTCGAAACCGTAGCTCCCAAAAAAGAAAAAAACAATGAAAAAAAGCAATGTGTACTACAATTCCCAAAAATGTCAAATTTTACTTTCTGAAAAATTTAAATCCCTGAAAAAAACTCCAATTGAAGTCCATCCACTCTTTCCAGGTGTGTCCTCCAACAACATGAAGGGGTCGATTCCGATTCGGGCCGGAAAAAGCACCGACCGACTCGGATCCGGAAAAAATACCGACCGACACGTACCAGTGGCGCCCGACACGCCAAGTACGATGCAAGCCGCGATAAATCCGACCGACACGTCAGGAAACCAAGCCGACCGACCGAGCCGCTCGGAAAATAGCAATCCGGCCGGAAAAACACGCGAATCCAACCGACCGACACGCACCCGGAACAAATCCGACCGAATCGTACCCACCAACTCCAACCCGCAAAGTACGATGCAAGGCGCGAAAAACACGACCGAGTCGGACGGAGGACAAGCCGTACGACCGACACGCATACAAAACCGAGCCGAAGCAACACAATACACCGCGACCGACGCGTACGCAGCATACAAAACTGCACAAACACATCGTGAACGAAACGGAAAACACCGTACGAGACCAATGCAGGGTCCGACTCGGTCACAAGAACGTTTCCAACATACACAAACAGCACAAAGGAAAAATCAACCAAAAAAGGCCAAACAAGCAATTACCAAGCCAATAAATACTGGGGGGGTGGGGACAGAGAACAAAGACACACCCACAACTCCACCTATATAAAGGACACAAATCACTACCATGAGCCTTTGCAAATGCCATTCCACTGCCAGCACCCAAGAGAAAGCAACCACACACCCACAGCTCATCCCTCACACAAGCCACACACCAGCAGCACGCCAACAAATACCTACCTCACATACACCCAGCACAACACACACCCACACACCCTCACCTGCACACCAACACACACATCACCCACCATCACCACCCATCACCATGCCCCCCAAGAAGAATCACAAGTTCCTAGATTGTGAATTGGAAGTCCTGGTAGACGAGATCCTCAGGGTAGAGCCACAGCTGTTTGGCACATTGGTCCAACAGACCCCCATGTCGCAGAAAACCAAGATGTGGGAGAGGATCATCAACAGGGTGAACGCACAATCACCATGTCGGCGCACAAAGAGCGACATCCAGAACAGGTGGTATGACGTGCGCAGGAGGGTACGGAAACTGCTGAAGCAAGATTACATCAACAGCCAACACACCGGCAGTGGCCCTCCTGCCAAGCCAATATACCTCAGGCCCTGGGAGGAGAAGGTGCGGGCCATCCTACCGCCAGTGAGCATATATGGACTAGAGGACATCCCAGAGCCTGGTGAGTACACAACAAATGTACACAATATACTGCCACAAAACACACACACATCACTGTCAAGGGGAGAGTCAAACCATGCACTCATAGCAATTACACAGCAACTAGAACAGAATCATCCCAAAATGTGTATGTCAGTCAGAGAAACACAACACATGCCATCAAAAAAGTCACATCCAACTGTGCCAACACATGTACAAACACAACCACAACTACAGCTAGGCAGTGGCACAAATAGAACTAACACACACATCCACACATGTAGCCACCACAACAACACCAACACACAGTGAAGACCACTCAAAGGAAGGAATTCTGTGTATGCTGGCCAAGTCAGTGTAGCCAATAGCATCATGGGAGTCGCAGTCACACATATTGCCCCCCCACAACTGTCCCATCAACACCACCATGAACCATGCGCACATCACAGGGAGTGGAGAAGGACTCACAAGATGGCTGACACTGGCTACTGCTGTGGGGAGCACAAGGCCCTGCTGCCAACTGTGCACCAACAAACAGCAGGACACCACTGACTGACATCCTGAGAGACAACTTACACTCCCTGCAATGCAAGCACGTTCCATGGTGGGATATCTGGCTGGCTGGGTGGGAAGGGGGACTTGCAGCACTGACCATAGTCACCAGCACCTCCCCTCACACCCCCCCAACACAAACTCCACAGTACCCACCTGGTAGAATGCAATGCCCTCCATCCTAACACAAGATCCCACAAAGCACCACCACCCTGGCTTATGTTGTGTGAAGCACAGGGACACTCTTGGGACTCTTAGCCAAACAACTGCCAGGACAACACTCCCAGCCATCCTGTCAGCACAGCCAGCCCACCCCACAGGGAAGCAGAGTCAAAGGAAGGAAGCATGGGCATGCTGGGAAGGGGGTGGAGGCAATAGCATGATGGGAGTCGTAGTCACAGACATTGCTCAGCCTCACAACTGGCCCATCAACACCACCCTGAACCATGCTCACATCACAGGGAGTGGAGAAGGACTCACAAGATGGCTGACACTGGCTACTGCTGTGGGGAGCACAAGGCCCTGCTGCCAACTGTGCACCAACAAACAGCAGGACACCACTGACTGACATCCTGAGAGACAACTTACACTCCCTGCAATGCAAGCACGTTCCATGGTGGGATATCTGGCTGGCTGGGTGGGAAGGGGGACTTGCAGCACTGACCATAGTCACCAGCACCTCCCCTCACACCCCCCCCAACACAAACTCCACAGTACCCACCTGGTAGAATGCAATGCCCTCCATCCTAACACAAGATCCCACAAAGCACCACCACCCTGGCTTATGTTGTGTGAAGCACAGGGACACTCTTGGGACTCTTAGCCAAACAACTGCCAGGACAACACTCCCAGCCATCCTGTCAGCACAGCCAGCCCACCCCACAGGGAAGCAGAGTCAAAAGGAAGGAAGCATGGGCATGCTGGGAAGGGGGTGGAGGCAATAGCATGATGGGAGTCGTAGTCACAGACATTGCTCAGCCTCACAACTGGCCCATCAACACCACCCTGAACCATGCTCACATCACAGGGAGTGGAGAAGGACTCACAAGATGGCTGACACTGGCTACTGCTGTGGGGAGCACAAGGCCCTGCTGCCAACTGTGCACCAACAAACAGCAGGACACCACTGACTGACATCCTGAGAGACAACTTACACTCCCTGCAATGCAAGCACGTTCCATGGTGGGATATCTGGCTGGCTGGGTGGGAAGGGGGACTTGCAGCACTGACCATAGTCACCAGCACCTCCCCTCACACCCCCCCCAACACAAACTCCACAGTACCCACCTGGTAGAATGCAATGCCCTCCATCCTAACACAAGATCCCACAAAGCACCACCACCCTGGCTTATGTTGTGTGAAGCACAGGGACACTCTTGGGACTCTTAGCCAAACAACTGCCAGGACAACACTCCCAGCCATCCTGTCAGCACAGCCAGCCCACCCCACAGGGAAGCAGAGTCAAAAGGAAGGAAGCATGGGCATGCTGGGAAGGGGGTGGAGGCAATAGCATGATGGGAGTCGTAGTCACAGACATTGCTCAGCCTCACAACTGGCCCATCAACACCACCCTGAACCATGCTCACATCACAGGGAGTGGAGAAGGACTCACAAGATGGCTGACACTGGCTACTGCTGTGGGGAGCACAAGGCCCTGCTGCCAACTGTGCACCAACAAACAGCAGGACACCACTGACTGACATCCTGAGAGACAACTTACACTCCCTGCAATGCAAGCACGTTCCATGGTGGGATATCTGGCTGGCTGGGTGGGAAGGGGGACTTGCAGCACTGACCATAGTCACCAGCACCTCCCCTCACACCCCCCCCCAACACAAACTCCACAGTACCCACCTGGTAGAATGCAATGCCCTCCATCCTAACACAAGATCCCACAAAGCACCACCACCCTGGCTTATGTTGTGTGAAGCACAGGGACACTCTTGGGACTCTTAGCCAAACAACTGCCAGGACAACACTCCCAGCCATCCTGTCAGCACAGCCAGCCCACCCCACAGGGAAGCAGAGTCAAAAGGAAGGAAGCATGGGCATGCTGGGAAGGGGGTGGAGGCAATAGCATGATGGGAGTCGTAGTCACAGACATTGCTCAGCCTCACAACTGGCCCATCAACACCACCCTGAACCATGCTCACATCACAGGGAGTGGAGAAGGACTCACAAGATGGCTGACACTGGCTACTGCTGTGGGGAGCACAAGGCCCTGCTGCCAACTGTGCACCAACAAACAGCAGGACACCACTGACTGACATCCTGAGAGACAACTTACACTCCCTGCAATGCAAGCACGTTCCATGGTGGGATATCTGGCTGGCTGGGTGGGAAGGGGGACTTGCAGCACTGACCATAGTCACCAGCACCTCCCCTCACACCCCCCCCCAACACAAACTCCACAGTACCCACCTGGTAGAATGCAATGCCCTCCATCCTAACACAAGATCCCACAAAGCACCACCACCCTGGCTTATGTTGTGTGAAGCACAGGGACACTCTTGGGACTCTTAGCCAAACAACTGCCAGGACAACACTCCCAGCCATCCTGTCAGCACAGCCAGCCCACCCCACAGGGAAGCAGAGTCAAAAGGAAGGAAGCATGGGCATGCTGGGAAGGGGGTGGAGGCAATAGCATGATGGGAGTCGTAGTCACAGACATTGCTCAGCCTCACAACTGGCCCATCAACACCACCCTGAACCATGCTCACATCACAGGGAGTGGAGAAGGACTCACAAGATGGCTGACACTGGCTACTGCTGTGGGGAGCACAAGGCCCTGCTGCCAACTGTGCACCAACAAACAGCAGGACACCACTGACTGACATCCTGAGAGACAACTTACACTCCCTGCAATGCAAGCACGTTCCATGGTGGGATAACTGACTGGGTGGGTGGGTGGGTGGGAAGGAGGTCTGGCTGTCAACCAAACACAATCAATGCAGACCATGTTCACACCCCAGAGAATACATAGAAATGACCAAATAATGCAGGACAATGTGCCACACCAATATCAACCCCTGACTGTGACGACTTAGGACAATACAATGTACAGGCCCGCACCCGAGGCACAGTCACAACTGTCAGGTGTGTCAACCACTGATGCCTGCAGAAACATGACATACATTGTTTGTGTCTCCCAAAAACAGGTGATGATAGGGACACAGCAGCAGACGCTGAGGAGTCCCAGTCCCAGGCTCAAGAGGATGCCGAGCTCACTGGCGTCGTACAGCCTCTGTCCTCCTCGGACGATGAACAACCTGGCACATCCGGTGCAAGTCAACATGCTGCACCAGCAGGACCACCAGCTGCAGCACCAGCAGGTCCACCAGCTGCACCCCCTGCACCCACCCCTCCAACGACTGTCACCACGAATACCATCCCTGCCGACATGGACAGAATAAGGAACAACACCAGCGCAGTGACCCTGGACCAACCTGGGGCCATGGACACCACCACCACCACCAACCCCCAAGGTGGACCAGGGTTATCTGTGCGTGCAACTGCACACACTGCACATGTCAGCAGGGGTGGTGGGAGGGGTGGGAGACAGAGGTCGCTGCTTGCAGACGTTGCTGGTGTGCATGAAGACCCACAACTGGTACGCATAGCTGATGCGTACCAGTCCAGCACCGGAGAGCTCAGCCAGGTAGTGGGGCTCCTCAGAGACATCAAACAGCAGCAGGCTGCCCATCATGCCCGCTTGGACTCCCACATGTCCCAAGTGGAGTCACACATGTCACGTGTGGACTCCCACATGTCACGTGTGGACTCCCACATGACCCGCGTGGAGTCCAAGTGGGATGTACTACATGAGATGACGGCGGTGCACAGGGACATTTTACAATGCCTCCGCCAGATGAACAGCAACCAGTCCACACCTCCCTGTGTGCCAACAACATCTGGTACCGAACAAACTGCAACTGCCACAGGGAGGGAGGAGGACTCTGGCGGAGAGTCCCCTGCACCGCAGCAGCCTGCACTTGAGGGCCCCCCCCAAGAAGAGGGGTCGTCCGAGGAGGGGAAAGTGAGAGGCTGATGGCCAAGCGCAACTCCCAGGAAGCCTGAACCTGTTCTGGATTTTCGCCTTTGTGCACAGACTGTTCACCCTGTTGATGGCAACACTACTCCCACACATTGCATGGGGAGTATAAGTTGGAACAATGTGTCAGACAACAGTGGCCCCGATACTGGGGATCCTGTCTACCTGGACTTTCTATTCATCTAGGAACTTGGGATTGCAAGATTCATGTACAGCACAATCCATCCTATGCACTATTATCACAATAAACACACTAATACACCATACTTGCCTCTGTCGTGATTCCAACGTGGGTGCTGTTATGGGGATGATGAACTGCAAAATTACACAGTGTATGCGAACTGCAACAGCAAGGACAACACAGGCATGTGAGTACAGGCAACGTGACACATATGAGGGAGACACACCACCAGGGCTACACAACACATACACACCTAGGCCATCTGACTCATTGCCTACACTGATGTTGCCAGGGAAGACGGTGCAATGCACAGACACCACACCCATTCCCAGTTGTAGTCAAGTAGCCCACAGGTGCAGTAAGCAAATGGCAGTCAAATGTGTGACCACAGACAACGCACATCACTAAGTGAAGCACAGGTTTATTACACAGTAGCAACATGCCGTAACCACTACAGATGCAAGGTAACCCCACCTGGTAGCGGGCACACAGTCAACAACTGTAGACAGAAGGAAGTCCATGGGTGTGGCGCACATCACCTGTAGGGACACAACAGCTACCAGCCTGGATGTGCAATCACGTCGTCGGTGGACACAGTTGACCAAACGAATCTGAAAGTACCCTGTGAAGGACAGAAATGACACACAGTCAAAAGCAATGCAGTACAGGACAGAACAGCAAAACTCATGCACAATACATGTTACAAGATACCCACCCAGAACCAAGTTAGCATGTCAACACTGTTGGGGAGTACAGCCCACCTGTCACCACACATCGCAACACACATCCTGTCAAGTAGCCCATGGACACACTCCAACAGCACCAGAGCACCACCCACACATCATGCCAACTCACATCATTCACATGACACCTCAGGATACTCACATTCAGCTAAAGAAGTTGGTGATGAGCTGTGTGCGGACATCACCATCACCATCATCATCGTCACTGGCATCGTGGTCCAGGCCAGGATCCTCCACAGGTGGCGGATGTTGGTCATCGTCATCCTGGATGAGAGGCAACTCCTTCCGCACTGCCAGGTTGTGGAGCATGCAGCAGACGATGATAATCTTGCACACTTTCGCAGGGGCATATGGGAGGGACCCTCCGGTCTTGTCCAGGCAGCGGAAGCGGCTCTTCAGGAGACCAAAGGTCCGCTCAATCACTCTCCTGGTCTGACCATGTGCCTCATTGTAGCGCATCTGGGCAGGTGTCACAGGGTTCCTGAGGGGTGTCAGCAACCACGGCATGTTGGGGTATCCCGAGTCACCTACGGACAGACAAGTGCACATCAGCTGACTTGGAAAAGTGGGCGGAATACTACAGATCAGATCACACACAATGGCACAAAGTCAGTACACACCGACAAGCCAGGCACGCTGGTTCTGCATCTGTGCCATCAACCTGGGGATGCGACTACTCCTCATCACAAAGGCATCGTGTGCTGAACCAGGGAAACGGGCACACACGTGTGTGATGGTCATGTCTGCAAGACACACCACCAGTGCATTGACCGAGTGGTAGTGCTTGCGGTTCCTGTAGGCCTGCTCCTGGGCCTGTGGTGGTACCAAAGCCACATGTGTCCCATCAATGGAGCCAATGACATGCGGCATCCTCCCCAGGGCATAAAAGTCACTCTTCACGTCAGTGAGTCGTCGCAGTCTAGGGAAATAGATGTACCGGTTCAGGAAGAGCAACATTGCCGCCAAAACATCGCGGAGCACACGGCTGAACATGGTCTGTGACATCCCACCAGCAGACGCCACAGTATGTTGGAAGGTACCGGTGGCAAAGAAGTGTAGGGCTGCCATCACCTTCACCTTGGGGGTCAGCGCTGTAGGATACGGCCGGCCAGGCTGCAAATGTGGGGACAACTGCACTGCCAAATCCTCAATCAGCTGCCTGGTGAAGCGGTACCGTCGGATGCTGTCCCGTTCCACCATCGTTGCCAGGTCTGGGAATGGCCGATGGACAGCAGGAGCCCTGCAGTGCAGAGGAGAAGTAAGCAAGATCGTCAGTCACCCCACATATGCGGCATTGAACACACTCAAGATCCCAACATACATCATCATGAGGCACAACTACATGAAGTGTGCAGTACCGGAACGACATTTATGGTACATACATGGCCAACATCTGTCAACACGGTCCTACAGGTGGCATCAATTTGTCCCTGTTTGGCCCATTGGATATCATGATGCTGTGTCACAGTCACCCCCCAGTGACATGTGAGGACAGATGTGCCCCAGGCACCACAGCTCAACGACAGGCACATTCCCAGGGACCCTGTAATGCCACATGGACACTGGCATCACCTGGAGTATCATGTGTACACCACAACAAAACAAACATGACCCCCACAGGTAGTGGCCACACTTGCCATGGCAGGAGAGCCATGGACGTCTGTGACACACACGCACAACATCAGAGTCCATGCACACACAACGTGGATGTGGAGACTGTCTCCCATTGTGCACATGAAATCAGAGACATTGTAAACACTACATGCACAAAGACTGTGGAGGGCCATCACTATTGTGCCACTGGGACACCCTGGCTCAAACATACCGTCCCACATGGGACTCACGGGGTATGTGACATGACATACACAAACACCACTGTGAAATGTGACCATGGCACATGCACAGATATGAACAGTTGCACATCACAGTGGTCACGTACACGTAACACCCATGATCCTGTCCCCATGAACACGTGCACAGCCTGGGGGTGGCTGCCCACAGGTGACACCCACAGGACAACATGTACACCAACATACACACAATAGGAAATGCAGCCTTACATGCCTTATGATAAGGTTTGGACAGGCTGTCGTGATGTAGGTGTGCCCCTCACTCCCTGGGAGCTATCTGTGGCTGGCATATGTCCATCTGAGACAGGCATGCTGACATATGCCAGTCACATGTACAGTGATGCGTTGTACTGCAATGGACCGATCGGTGCCTCCGGCCGGCCCATTGCATTCAATGTGTGCGGGTACGCGTTGTACCCCTGTGCGCGTTGAACAGCAATGGACCGATCGGTGCCTCCGGCCGGCCCATTGCATTCAATGTGTCGGGTACGCGTTGTACCCCTGTGCGCGTTGAACAGCAATGGACCGATCGGTGCCTCCGGCCGGCCCATTGCATTCAATGTGTGCGGGTACGCGTTGTACCCCTGTGCGCGTTGTACTGCAATGGACCGATCGGTGCCTCCGGCCGGCCCATTGCATTCAATGTGTGCGGGTACGCGTTGTACCCCTGTGCGCGTTGAACAGCAATGGACCGATCGGTGCCTCCGGCCGGCCCATTGCTTTCAATGTGTGCGGGTACGCGTTGTACCCCTGTGCGCGTTGAACAGCAATGGACCGATCGGTGCGCACCCATTGACAATGGGCTTGCCTGGCAACGGACGCGTTTTCGAATATTCGAACGAGTCGGTTGCTGGAAAATCAGTTGGTCACCCACAACAATGTTGCAAAATCATGTATGTCATGAAGTTGAAGATTTGAAGGATGCTGTGGGCGTGTTTTGGTGCTGCTATTCCATGGATTGGCCAGATTCAGAAGATGCAAACGACTTGGACCTATCACTTTGGACACAAGGGACAGTATCTGCCTCTCCAGCACATATATATTGCTGCATGTTCCCCTGAGAGCCCACTTGCCTGCACTACATGCTCCAGGACGACATCTGCCACTGCACTGCTGCTGTCTCTGCCCCTCTGGACCCTGCAATGGCACGTACTGTGGAGAGAGCCCCAGCCTTCAGCCTTGAAGAGAACCAGGCCCTGCTGGACAGCCTACTTCCACAGTACAGCAAGCTGTATGGGACACCAGGGGAGCAGGTGAGTGTTCTGTGCACTGCCTTTCTGAATGTGCATTTTGTCTGACTAGCAAGGCTGAGAGTCAGCACACCACTGGCTAGCAGGCTCACTGAGTAGTTGTCACCCCCATAGTGTGTAGTGACTTGCACTGGACAGGTATGGTGCAGTGACAGTGCTTCTGAACAGGGTTTTACTCCCCATGCTATGATACCATGTAGTGACTTCTGGAAAACTGTCCATGGGCAGCCGTGCACTGCCTGGGTACACCATGTGCCCCTGTGATTGCGACATGTATATGCAACTGTGTCATGCACGGATATGTTGCATGTGTAGTAATGTCCTTATCACTTTGTCATCCTGACAGGCTTCTGCCCATCGGAAGCATGAGATCTGGAAGGACATCGTCCGGGCTGTCCGGTCCGTGGGGGTCTACAAGCGCCGGATCCGCAACTGCCAAAAGAGGTGGCAGGACCTTCGGGGCTGGACCCGGAGGATTGCACGGGTCCAGCTGAAGCTGTCGCCTCCTCGCAGGAGGGGCGGAACACGGACCCTGACCCCCCACATGCTCAGGATCCTGGCGGTGGTCTTTCCAGACCTGGATGGGCAGCTGAAGGCCAGAGAGCAGCAAGGAGGGGGTGAGTCAAAGACTGCACTGTGTACTCTGTCTAACATGTTATGTGCCCTCCTCGGGCCAGGTTGAACTGCCACAGTACAGCAGTCATGTTGTCCAGGAGCCATGTCCCTCTATTGTGCACTGCCCACTCCTCATCTGATACCCAGGTGTGGCCCTTACATGCAGGGAATTCTGTCACTTAGGACTGTGTCCTTGCAGTTTGCTTGACTCAAGGTGGGAGACAGCATCTGTTTCCCTGACTCTGTGGTGGGCATCATGGGTGGGTCCATTGCTTACACAATGCCTGTATTCTGACATGTATTCAGCGTGTTACTTTGATCTGTGGTCCAATTGCTGAGCTGATCCACCACATGTGGCTGGGGTACCTGGCACACACCCATGCTGCGGGTGGGAACAATGTTTGGGCCCCAGGAGTATGTATATGACGTGTGTCACACATACTTAGCCAGCTGCCTACAGTCCAGGGCTCATCCCTCATTCATGTGGGGCTGGACAGTCATGCCTACTCCAGGCCATACAATACACTCTGTACTCCCACTCCCGTGTATCAGAGGACACATTGTGCACAGTGATTTGCCCCTCAGGTGTCTGCCTCTGTGTCAGTGTGCTGTGGATTAGTCGCCAGGACTGCTGTGGAGTTTCTTGGTAGGGGCTCAGCATGCCACTGGAGATGTGACCATAGGAGACGATACTTGTGTGACACATAGGTGTCTGATCAGCTGCCCATGCAGACTGGGGCATGTAAATGTGAAGTTCAGGCAGCTGTTCCCCATGCACAGCAGAGTGTGAGGGGCTCAGGTTCAGAGGGTAGTGTCACAGGTCTCCCATATGTCCAATAGGTATGACCTGGACAGATGAGGGTTAAGAGGATGTGTTGTGGGGGGATGTACATGTGCACTTGTGCAGCTCCAGGACTTGCATTCCCCATGACCTACTATTGTGACACAGTGCAGAGTGTTGTTGTCTGGCTGCAAAGTCATACATCACTGAGACAGTGATGTATGACTTTGCAGTCATGCCTCCGCCATGGCATGTGTCTACTGATTGGTGATCCTGCAGGGGAGAGACATGTGCTACATGCACACCATAGTGGCGCTGGCTATCAGGACATGGGTGCATCATGGTGTCTGTCGCTGGTATGCATCACATGCATTTCCTATTTGACTCTGGGCATCCCTTACATCCGTAAACCTGTACTGACTCAGTGGCAAGAGCTGTGATGTGTCCACACCGTGTTCTCTGCACTGTCCAACTACTGTGTACTTGGTGCATGTGTCAACACTGGGGTGTTGCAATCCAACAGACACCAGACAGATGGGTGCAAGGCCATGTGGGATGTGAGTGCCATGCTTGGCATCAGACTGACAATTGACTTCTCCTGTTCAATTAGTACACTTTTAGCAATGTACAACTAATGATGCCAGGGCTTGCTCTGTGATGTGCTGTGCTCACAGTGGTGTGTGCGTTATGTGCAGGTGACTGATGTCTGTCTGTTTCCCCATTGTTTGCAGATACATCCACGGCCACGGAAGGGGACAGCTCCACGGACCAGGAGGAGCCGGAGAGCCAGACTGGGTCAGCAGCCGAGGAGTGGTCGGAGGGACCCAGTGGCACGGAGGGCGAGGGGAGCCACACCGAGGAGTCCTCAGCAGCATCCACCTCAGCTGAGGACCAGAGCAACTCGGAGGATGACTCCCTTGTGGAGGCGGGTGTCAGCAGCCACCACACCCCAGCTAGTGTTGCTGTCCCCGCCACCACCAGCACCACCACCGCCCTCCCATCGGCTCCCATTCCCCAGGTCCGTGGAGGCTCCCATGTCCGGGAGCGTGTCTCCTTTGGGCCAGGCACCGCACCCCTGCCCCTGTGTCCCCTGCTGCCCTGAGTGAGGAGTCTGTGTACCTCCTTCGCCAGCTCCATGTAGGGCAGACAGCCATGCTGAGTGTCCTCCATGCGCACACCGCGCTGTTGACTCAGCTGGTGTCGTTCATGGAGGGCATCTCATCGGGCATGTCTGACCTACAGAGGGGCAATAGGTCCATGGACTCCTCCCTGACGGCAGCAGTGTCCCTCCTCAAACGGTCCCTCACCCCTCCTGCCTCTGCTCCATCCACACTCCCCAGCACCTTACCCATCCCAGGCACACACACACTGGCACACACCAGCACACACACATCCAGCACACTGACACACACGCCAATGACAAAACGCACACGCAAGCACATTCAGGGGATTGAAGCCAGACTCACAGGGGATGGGGCCCTGGAACACACACACGCATCCACATGCACTGCGCAGTCCTCAGTTCCCTCTCCCTCCAAAGCACCCTCCCTTGCCTCACCTGCAACCCCAAAGTCACAGCAGCTCTTCCTCTGTGACCTCGGCCTCTTCCCCACCGATGAAGCTGCTCCAGCATCCCGGGGGAAGAGGAAGCCCACCCACACGGAGCAGAGTGCCCCTCGCCCCCGGACACCCTCCCCCAGGCGCAGACGGACTGAGGCCCCCACCCGCAAGTCCCCCGGAGTGCTAAGAGCAAGACCCCGCCACCGCCCTGCAGCTCAGGCACAAGGTCTCCGTCCTCCATCCCTCAGGCCCCCACTGCACAGGTGCCCCCACCACACCCTGCCCCAGGTTCCCCCACCCACAGATATACCATCCCCAAGATGCTCCGGCCTTCTCCCCCTGCCACTTGCTCTCCCAGCACCACACCCCCGCTGCGCTTGTCTGTGCCACTGATGTGGTGAGGGTGTCCCCCCCTCTGTCCAACCCACCTTGCCTGTTCCCCATTCTCCTCCCCTGGAGGTAGGCACTGCAGTGGAGTCCACTACCGCCCTGTCTGACTTGGGCACTGCAGTGGCGGACCTGTCCACCCCATCTGCAGGGTCCACTGCAGTTGTGCCGGCACCCACGACATCTGTGTCATGCCCCCAGTTGTGCCGGCACACACCATGTCAGACACCTCCACTGCAGTTGTCAGTGGCTCTCCAGCACCCACCACCCCTTCCCTGACTCCCCCTGGTGAGCCCTGATCCTGTCCCTGCGGTGCCTGGCCTGCCCCCCGGTTGCCCCTCCTAGTGGATTGTCCCTGGTATTGTGCAGGCATGCGTAGGGTGACATCTGCCAGTGTCACCCTGTTTGAACTTTGACAATGGACTGGCCATTGGCCTTTGCTCTTTTTTCAGGACTTCGTTTGGCCTCAACACATATGCTGAATAAAGCAACTTTCTTTTCTCTAGTGCTCATGCTTCAGATGTACATGTTGTTGGTGCAGCTAACCATGCCCTTGCTGCAGTGATGGTGATATCTGGTCTCATGATTATGAAGTGTTACTGTGCAGGAACCCATGTGGTCCAGGGGAATGTGTCCTATCATGTGGTGTATCCATGTCATCAATAGCAGCATCTGAGGGTGTCATGTGTTCAGTATTTGGCAATGGGTTTCCTACTTACATTGGCAATTTCATATCTGTGGCTTCCACCCCTGCACATCTGTTGTGCCTGCCATCGTTGCATTTGTCTACTTCCCTGACCGTGTTGCCATCTCCAGTGGACATGCAGGTTTGGGCATCAATGGGGAGGGACTCATCCGTGTAGTCAGTGCAACATTGCTATACAAGTGTGTTGGATCTGTGCTGATGATTCCGTTGGCACATCCATGACCAGGCTGATGTGATGGGAGCCCTCATTTGGTGCTAATTGTTGATTGTGTGACCAAGTGCTCAGCTGACATGATGGGGCCCTACTGAGGCAACATATGGCACAGCTTTCCTCACACAGGAGTGGAGTCCCCTCATGGCAGTGTGTACACGTGTGACATTGCCTGCGCCCAAGGTGTGTGTTGTATGTGCATGTCTGTGTGTTCACTTCCATTCATCTGCGCATGCTGTGATCCCTAGTGTTGTACCTGTTTGTGATGCTTGCTGACTTGAGCTATGTTCCCCCAAAGTCTTCTCCCTGTGTTCTCTGTGATGTGGGTGCATGGCACATTACTGGTCATCAGGGTGTCACCCATAGGTGTGTTTGCTGTCAGGGCAGAGTTTGTGTGCTGACGCAGATGGGTCACAGTCAGGTTTCCCTTTGGCACTTGTTGTTTGCCCCTGTCATGTGATTTCCAGTTTGTGTTATCTTTCAGTGATTGTGACACGTTGTGTGTGTGACTGCTGGCACTCCTTAGGGTCCGGGCTGCAATGTTGGTTGTTGTCTATGTGTGTTCTTTGTGGGTGACCTTGGCTTCTTCATTGGTGTGTGACTGTGGCTGGGATCCCATTGGTCGGTGTGGTATTGCCGTCATGTCCATGTACAGCGTAGTGTGCAGTGTGTCAGACATTCAGGAGTCTTGTTGAGTGTCCATGTGTGATGTGTTTCTACACCTTGGTTCCCACCCACCACCCTGGAATAGTAATGGGTGCATGTGCAATGTCACCAGTGCATGTGTACTTCACTGCTGCACATTGTTGGAGGTCGAGGGTGTGGTCTTGAGTGTGTGCAGATGAGAGTTGTTGCCCGGCTAGTCCCCTGCCTCCATGTTGGCCTTGGCTTACTGGCCATGCTGATTGATTTGTGCTTGTGTAGGTGTGATGGTAGTTAGTTGCTCAGGACACCTGACTGTGGTTCACAGTGTGAACGACATTTAGCTTTGTCATCACAGTGGTATTTTTCTTCAGCCCAGGGTCACCACATTGTGGGGGCCCTGGGGGTGGTGCTGTGGTGTGTCTGTGACTTGCTGTGTCAGTTGTTGTTCCTACGTGCCTGTGTGACATGTGTGTTTTGTGCTCCCTCTCACCTGTCAATGCCTGCTTGCCCACATAGGGGATTTGGATCCATGAGTTACCTTAGTGTGGCAGTGTATGCACATCTGTATGATTGGTATTCAGCTCTCCTCATGTGTTGTGTTGTTGCCTGGGGACAATGGCACCCCCACCCCTCACCTGCTGTGTATGATGACAGTGTTGGTCTGCCTGTTTGTGTTTGTGCATCTGCACCACTGCATTGGCATATCTTGGGTGTGCCATTGGCTGTATGTTGTTTGGTGTGTTTCCCCTGCTGTCCCTGGGACTCCTAGGTCATCGGTCAGCACAGTGATCATGGTTTGTGTGTCCCATTGCTGCCATGGTATGGTATCTGTTCACCTCACATCTGCTGTCTCCACAGGGTATCTGCATTTGTGTGCCCATTGGTGCAAATATGTGGTTCTGCATTCTGATGGTCACTTCTGTCATTGTGTCATTGATGACTGTTGACGGTCTCAGCCCCCATGGGTGTTGTTTGTCTGCACATGGCCAAAGGAATGTTTCATTTGCACTGCAGTATTTGGCTCCCCCAATTTATGTTGCAATGGGACACATACACTACTTTGCCACAGATGAGTTTTTGGTTCTGTGACCAGGAATGATCCATGCAGTTTGGCAGTTGCAGCTCTTTCTTTGTCAACAATTACCTTTTGGTCACTGTGATGATGAGGGTGTAGACCCCATTGCCACAATGGTCAAAATGTGCTTCAGCTATGGACCCCACACTTGCCTTTTGGTCACTCTGATGATGGGGGTTTAGACCCCATTGCCACAATGGTCAAACTGTGCTTCAGCTATGGACCCCACACTTACCTTTTGGTCACTGTGATGATGGGGGTTTAGACCCCATTGCCACAATGGTCATGGGCTGCTTGCATTGTGGGTGCCACACACATATATGTGTGGCACATGTGCTAGGGGGTCACATTGTATGTTCAATGTCATGTTCGGTGTTGTAGGCATTTGACACAGCCTGCTCACACGCTTGTCATGGTGGTGGGGGGATGTCTTAATCTTGCATTCCCTAGGTTGTGGTGTGCTCGTTGTGTCATGCATTGTCCATCCTATGAGTGGGGGTGGTAGTAGTGGTAGGCATCCTGCCCCCTGGCTAAGGGTGGTAGTAGTGGTGGGCATCCTGCCCCCCTGGGTGGGGGTGGTAGTAGTGGTGGGCATCCTGCCCCCCTGGCTAAGGGTGGTAGTAGTGGTGGGCATCCTGCCCCCCTGGGTGAGGGTGGTAGTAGTGGTAGGCATCCTGCCCCCTGGCTAAGGGTGGTAGTAGTGGTGGGCATCCTGCCCCCTGGCTAAGGGTGGTAGTAGTGGTGGGCATCCTGCCCCCTGGCTAAGGGTGGTAGTAGTGGTGGGCATCCTGCCCCCCTGGGTGAGGGTGGTAGTAGTGGTAGGCATCCTGCCCCCTGGCTAAGGGTGGTAGTAGTGGTGGGCATCCTGCCCCCTGGCTAAGGGTGGTAGTAGTGGTGGGCATCCTGCCCCCCTGGGTGAGGGTGGTAGTAGTGGTGGGCATCCTGCCCCCCTGGTTGAGGGTGGTAGTAGTGGTAGGCATCCAGCCCCCCTGGCTAAGGGTGGTGGTAGGCATCCAGCCCCCCTGGGTGAGGGTGGTAGTAGTGGTAGGCATCCTGCCCCCTGGGTGGGGGTGGTAGTAGTGGTGGGCATCCTGCCCCCTGGGTGAGGGTGGTAGTAGTGGTAGGCATCCTGCCCCCCTGGGTGGGGGTGGTAGTAGTGGTAGGCATCCAGCCCCCCTGGCTAAGGGTGGTGGTAGGCATCCAGCCTGCCCTGGGTGAGGGTGGTAGTAGTGGTAGGCATCCAGCCCCCCTGGCTAAGGGTGGTAGTGGTGGTGGGCATCTGGCACCCCCTGGCTAAGGGTGGTAGTAGTGGTGGGCATCCTGCCCCCCTGGGTGAGGGTGGTAGTAGTGGTAGGCATCCTGCCCCCCTGGTTGAGGGTTGTAGTAGTGGTAGGCATCCAGCCCCCCTGGCTAAGGGTGGTGGTAGGCATCCAGCCCCCCTGGCTAAGGGTGGTAGTAGTGGTGGGCATCCTGCCCCCTGGGTGAGGGTGGTAGTAGTGGTAGGCATCCTGCCCCCCTGGTTGAGGGTGGTAGTAGTGGTAGGCATCCAGCCCCCCTGGCTAAGGGTGGTAGTAGTGGTAGGCATCCAGCCCCCTGGCTAAGGGTGGTAGTAGTGGTGGGCATCCTGCCCCCTGGGTGAGGGTGGTAGTAGTGGTGGGCATCCTGCCCCCCCTGGGTGAGGGTGGTAGTAGTGGTAGGCATCCTGCCCCCTGGCTAAGGGTGGTAGTAGTGGTGGGCATCCTGCCCCCCTGGGTGAGGGTGGTAGTAGTGGTAGGCATCCTGCCCCCTGGCTAAGGGTGGTAGTAGTGGTGGGCATCCTGCCCCCTGGGTGAGGGTGGTAGTAGTGGTGGGCATCCTGCCCCCCTGGCTAAGGGTGGTAGTAGTGGTGGGCATCCTGCCCCCCTGGGTGAGGGTGGTAGTAGTGGTAGGCATCCTGCCCCCTGGGTGGGGGTGGTAGTAGTGGTGGGCATCCTGCCCCCTGGCTAAGGGTGGTAGTAGTGGTGGGCATCCTGCCCCCCTGGGTGAGGGTGGAGGTAGTGGTAGGCATCCTGCCCCCCTGGTTGAGGGTGGTAGTAGTGGTAGGCATCCAGCCCCCTGGCTAAGGGTGGTGGTAGGCATCCAGCCCCCCTGGCTAAGGGTGGTAGTAGTGGTGGGCATCCTGCCCCCTGGCTAAGGGTGGTAGTAGTGGTGGGCATCCTGCCCCCCTGGGTGAGGGTGGTAGTAGTGGTGGGCATCCTGCCCCCCTGGGTGAGGGTGGTAGTAGTGGTAGGCATCCTGCCCCCTGGGTGGGGGTGGTAGTAGTGGTAGGCATCCAGCCCCCCTGGCTAAGGGTGGTGGTAGGCATCCAGCCCCCCTGGCTAAGGGTGGTAGTAGTGGTGGGCATCCTGCCCCCCTGGGTGAGGGTGGTAGTAGTGGTAGGCATCCTGCCCCCCTGGTTGAGGGTGGTAGTAGTGGTAGGCATCCAGCCCCCCTGGCTAAGGGTGGTAGTAGTGGTAGGCATCCAGCCCCCCCTGGCTAAGGGTGGTAGTAGTGGTGGGCATCCTGCCCCCCTGGGTGGGGGTGGTAGTAGTGGTGGGCATCCTGCCCCCCTGGCTAAGGGTGGTAGTAGTGGTGGGCATCCTGCCCCCCCTGGGTGAGGGTGGTAGTAGTGGTAGGCATCCTGCCCCCCTGGCTAAGGGTGGTAGTAGTGGTGGGCATCCTGCCCCCCCTGGCTAAGGGTGGTAGTAGTGGTGGGCATCCTGCCCCCCTGGCTAAGGGTGGTAGTAGTGGTGGGCAACCTGCCCCCCCTGGGTGAGGGTGGTAGTAGTGGTAGGCATCCTGCCCCCTGGCTAAGGGTGGTAGTAGTGGTGGGCATCCTGCCCCCCTGGCTAAGGGTGGTAGTAGTGGTGGGCATCCTGCCCCCCCTGGGTGAGGGTGGTAGTAGTGGTGGGCATCCTGCCCCCCCTGGTTGAGGGTGGTAGTAGTGGTAGGCATCCAGCCCCCCCTGGCTAAGGGTGGTGGTAGGCATCCAGCCCCCCCTGGGTGAGGGTGGTAGTAGTGGTAGGCATCCTGCCCCCCTGGGTGGGGGTGGTAGTAGTGGTGGGCATCCTGCCCCCCTGGGTGAGGGTGGTAGTAGTGGTAGGCATCCTGCCCCCTGGGTGGGGGTGGTAGTAGTGGTAGGCATCCAGCCCCCCTGGCTAAGGGTGGTGGTAGGCATCCAGCCCGCCCTGGGTGAGGGTGGTAGTAGTGGTAGGCATCCAGCCCCCGGCTAAGGGTGGTAGTGGTGGTGGGCATCTGGCACCCCCTGGCTAAGGGTGGTAGTAGTGGTGGGCATCCTGCCCCCCTGGGTGAGGGTGGTAGTAGTGGTAGGCATCCTGCCCCCCTGGTTGAGGGTGGTAGTAGTGGTAGGCATCCAGCCCCCCTGGCTAAGGGTGGTGGTAGGCATCCAGCCCCCTGGCTAAGGGTGGTAGTAGTGGTGGGCATCCTGCCCCCCTGGGTGAGGGTGGTAGTAGTGGTAGGCATCCTGCCCCCCTGGTTGAGGGTGGTAGTAGTGGTAGGCATCCAGCCCCCCTGGCTAAGGGTGGTAGTAGTGGTAGGCATCCTGCCCCCTGGCTAAGGGTGGTAGTAGTGGTGGGCATCCTGCCCCCTGGGTGAGGGTGGTAGTAGTGGTGGGCATCCTGCCCCCCTGGGTGAGGGTGGTAGTAGTGGTAGGCATCCTGCCCCCTGGCTAAGGGTGGTAGTAGTGGTGGGCATCCTGCCCCCCTGGGTGAGGGTGGTAGTAGTGGTAGGCATCCTGCCCCCTGGCTAAGGGTGGTAGTAGTGGTGGGCATCCTGCCCCCTGGGTGAGGGTGGTAGTAGTGGTGGGCATCCTGCCCCCCTGGCTAAGGGTGGTAGTAGTGGTGGGCATCCTGCCCCCCTGGGTGAGGGTGGTAGTAGTGGTAGGCATCCTGCCCCCCTGGGTGGGGTGGTAGTAGTGGTGGGCATCCTGCCCCCTGGCTAAGGGTGGTAGTAGTGGTGGGCATCCTGCCC